>JAECUM010049745.1:0-28137 GCA_016617855.1 Megalonaias nervosa | reverse complement strand
AAAACTTTCTACGTTGTCAAGGAAGGAGGTTGATTAATAGACCTACAATGTAAGACATCGACCCATAAATATAATTCGATCTTACATTGTATGACTAGGGGTTCATAGAGAAAGCAATGGTAGAATCACATACATGGAGGTATCGAATTGGCCGAGGTGTCTCGCACAGAACGTGGATAGTTCCGATATCACAAAAGTATGCTCCACCCACTTACAGTTCCTGGTATAACGGTACCAATTGTACAACCCCCTGGTGGGGGGAGCTTAAGGTGTAGGGAACATTGTACATGTATTCAGAAATAAACCACAAAACTAGCTGTGATTAGTTCATTATGTAAGAGTTGTACTTTCTGTTTGGCTTAAAAAATGTTGAGCCTCTTGACAACATGTGAGATTATGTTAATTCGTATCTATATTATATTTTGTATTTTTTATGATTTTTTTTAAAATGTGGTACACATGACTGAAAATGTGTCCGGTGTGACTAGATAACTCTTACCCCTGTCTAGTTCCAGCAGAGTTATCTCTCTTAAATGCAATAGAGTACCTGGTTCTGTCCTTGTCAAATTGACAATCTAACATTGTTCTCTATGACAGTGTGTGACACGCGTGCTGAAGTAGGATAGAAAGTGTATTTACTTCACAAAACATCAGCATTGAGGTCTATGGAAAAACAATTGGTACCGTGATACCTCCTCCAGCTCACAAGCTATCGTGAAAATGGTGGATCCAGAAGCATCGACAACATATTCATTGGAAAATATTCACAACAACATTTCTGAAATTTTGCAAGATTTTTTTCAGGTACAAGTTGAAGTACGTCGCTAGCTGAGGAAGAATGGACATTCTCACAAACTTCAAGAAGACATTTTTGCCAGAAGAGGACAAAATTTAAAAAAAAATAAAAACAACTTTGTTCTCGCAAAGTTCAGCATACTTATTAATTATAAGAATTTCTAGTATGGCTTCAGTAGCTTTTTAAAAAATGTAAATAAAGCTTTAGTTATGTATTTGCACACCAGTGAATTTTTATTGTACAGGTACAATTGTCATATATGAATACAAGTACATTTTGTTTAAATCTATTATGACTATTTAGTTATGTTTAGGAAAAACAAATATTGAAGTTAAAATAAATGAATAAACAGTTTATATAAAGTTGCATGAGTGATTGAAGGGAATGATTTTATTTTATACATGGGTATGATTGATAAATTAGTAAATTTAAATTATATTAGATTCAAGTGATGTGATTATTTATCATAATCTCCTAAAGGAAATGCGAATGGTACATCAAAATAAGCCACTACAGGCACGTTGACAGGATGTATTTGCATCCACTTTTACCTGTGTTCGCTAATTAGTGTGACTTGTTTTATCGTTATTGATGTCAATACATTTTGCATGTGTTATAAAATCAGTAATTTGTCAGATCAGTTTTTTTTTTTTTAAGTCAGCATGACACAAATTTAAATAAATAACAGGACAAGCCTAATTAAGACAAGAAATATTTTATTACAGATTCACCTTTTCATAAAGTTCAACTATTTTTTTAAATAAAAAACTTCCATGATAAAAGCTGATATCAGAATAATTAAATTTAAAATTTTTGAAATAACTGATGTCAAAATTCAATTTTGCATTTATAGTAGATTAGGGCCATTCCAGAATTTAATGTACAGGGTGGTGTTTTGTAAACTTGACACCAGTTACAGGTAAATGCTGAATTTTGAAAATTGTAACAAAATCAGAACTAATGAAGCATGATGCTGGATTCAGATATTCCAAATTTAATTTTTAAAAAACCCAAAACAACCAAGGTAACAAAGACAAAACTAAACGACACAAATACACACATTTTCATTATTACATGTAATATTACGATTCAAATATGATTTACAATTTAAACATAAGCACACAATTAGCATAAAATACTCAACATTTTCACAAGCATAGCAAATAATGTTATTTAGAAAGATTTGTGTATTTAGATATAAAATATAATTTACGAATAATGTATCACTTCCAACACCAACATTTGTCCATGTTGGTGTTTAGTTTGGGAACATTTTAAAAAATATTTCTCTTGAATCCATGTTGGTGTTTGGTTTGGGAACATTTTAAAAAATATTCCTCTTGAATCCATTATAATAAATCCATTTTAAAAAAAAGAACATGCATCACATATGCCTCAAGCACAATGGCGAACACTTTTTCTGAGTGATTTTCTGTGAAATCTTTCAGATTCCACTGCAGGGTAACAAGAAAGTAATCAAATGTGGTCTTGTGTTTGTGAGCAAATGAGGTGGATAGCAATGTGTAACTACGCAGTGAATCCGATGCCTATTTTGATTGGTCAATGTACCCGGTCTGATTGACAGATTGGAACTGTCCCTTGAGCGCCCTCTATCTGCTATTTGTTCCAATGAGGCAGGTGTAGAAATTGAATAGCAGTGGACTATAACAACGGAGCTATTGGGGTTTCTGTAGAGGAAACTGAGTTATGGAGTGGAGTATGAACTTGTGATTCAGCAGAACACATCTGAGGAGCTTTGAGTGAATTGAATAACGCACAAAAATTTTTGTTTGCTCACACAACAGTAATTCATAAGAATGAAATTTAGTATCCCTAAGCATTTTTTTGTTCCTACTAGATACTTTCCAACAACATTAACCCCCTCCCCCCAATAAAAATGACGGATTTGCACAATTTGGAAGATCCACCTGTAAGGTCATTCTGAAGATGGAATTTCCATCATTTTACAGAGAACTTTCACCCATGAGATCATATAGGTTTGTTTTTTTTTTTCTTTTTGAAAGTAGCTGGGTGTAAAGTTAAAAGTAGCTGGGTAAATCAGGGTTATAAGTAAATCAAAGATATCTGTACACTAAACATTAAATAAAGAGCTCATTAGTGTATTTTGTCAATTTATGACTTTTTGATTGGAATATATTGAGAATTTTATTTTTCTTAGCACATTTCTTGTGCGGACTGATACATTAAACATTGGGGTTAGGTACTGTAGAAACAAGACTGAATGTTCCAAATAACTTGAGAGAGTAACATCATTAAACAATAAATTTCAGTGAGTTTGAGTTGTAAGGATTTTGGTTTAAATTTTTTGCTTATTTCTGCAATCAGACTTGATTCATTACGTGTCGGCAAGCTTGCAATCAATGTTGGTAACCAGCTCTGTACCCAAATTTTGACCGTCACTTAATATCGATTTGCAGTCAACACTAATCTATGCCTGAGTTCTCCATCGTTTTCAGACATGATTATGATTGTGATGACAGCAAAAAATTGCTACTTAAACAGTTTTATTGTTATATGTAGTCAGTGGTGTTTTCTTAAAAATGTGTACCATTTGTCATTGAGTGTAACTGGTACAAGATAATCTGTGGGTGACACAGAATATCAAATAGCAGGTTATGAATGTTAATTCACTGCAATTTGCATGCTTCATGTGGAAAACTATATAAAAAAGTTAATACTTCAGGCCTGTTTTTTGTTGTTTGAGGTGCACAAGCACAGCAAATAATATTATTAAGGTACTCTTGATGACAACTTCTCATTGATTACATAAATGTATAGTTGAGGGTCAACAGCGTGTCACATTTTAAAATGTGTTCATCCTATAGGAGAGAAAGTTGATAGGGGAGAGAGAAGGAAATGAAAAAAAAAAAAATAAAAATGAAATAGGCATAAATATAAATATAAACAGAATGTAGTTCCAAAACTGATATTGCCTCTGTGGCAGTATAATATTTATCCCACAGATATTTCATCAAACCTGCTAACCCATATGACTTTGCCGAAAGACTTAAGGAATTGACCCTTAAAATACGGACTTTCAGTATAAAAACACAAATTATGGAAATAAAATTGCAGCAAAATCCGGATACTGGCTTGTTCGTGTTTGATTTAGATCTGGGTTTCATACTCGATTCAGTGGAGTTGATCATGGAACCAGACTAACTTTACGTTAGTATCTCAGGCGCTTTAGACTGCATGCATTTTGTGATGCAAAACATCTGCATGAATAAGCTGTTGCTAATTTTTAAAAATGGTGTCCAACAAGTGATAGGTCAGAATGAAAGGGACAATAAACATCTTAAAAATTAATAGTACACAAGAATAATGGGAATGTTCAGATTCTTGGGGAGAACAGCAGGAAGGGCAACAGTTAGATTTAGTGGACATCATATGTTGATTTGAGTACATCTCATGGTGGGAAAGATAATTGCCAATTACCCTGTTCCATGTGAGTATTTTTTTAATGGATTACATCAAGTTGAAATATAGCAAGAAACCATTGAGCTTCATAGGGTTTGGAACTGAGAGATAGTTTGCGAAACTACTGGAGGTAATTAAGGTACAAGTAAACTTGACAAACTTTTTTGGTTGAACAGAATGTTTAGGCACTGCACAAGTCTGGAATCACACACTTGTGTACGTTTTCAAGCTTGACAATACTGCTATAGCAGTACATGATGCTTTGTTATGCTTTACTGAAAACGGGTCCAACTTACAGAAAAAAAAATCGACTGCATTACTGAGAAGGTCATGTTAAGCTTGGCAGGTCTTTTCATTATCTCATGAATTATATAATAAAGTCAATTAAATTCTATTTGGAAGAGATAATAATAAAAAAATCATAGATTAGTGTTGTCTCAATGAAAGCAACACACATTTGTTATGGCTTGTATTGCATAATATATTATGAATTAAATTGTACATATAATTAAATGATATGCATGACCAGCATGTGCTTTAAGTATTTGGAAAAAAATATAGACTTTTAGAAAAGCTTTTGCAGGACATACCAGTCTTCTGTCTTTTTTTGCTGAAAATGCTTCAATCTAAAGTATACTTGTTTTTTTCTAATACATTTATGAAACTTTTTAAATAAAATACTTTTCACATTGTGTCTTTTTTAATCCCAAGATATTTTTTCTTCGTTTCAGTAAAGGTGATGGAATTTAAATAATTGTTTTGAGTGAGAACAAAAAATGGCCAGTGAAACATTTGACACTAGTAGGTTTGTAGATGCCTTACCTCTTGTTGATCTACTGTTAACGTCAATCAGGGACTGGATTTGTAAGAGGAGACGGACAATACACGAACTAAGAAATGTTGCCAGTGATTTAAATGATATTAAAGAAAAGATAAACATTACAAAGATGGCAGGGTTTTCAGCATCTTTGGTTGGTGGTTCTTTTTTTGGTAGTTTCCCTTTTTACATTTGCAGCTCCAGTTGCTCTTCCATTAGTCTTATGGGGCACTGTCACTTCCTTGGCAGGAGGACTCACTGCAGAAGGTGGTAATATTATTGGGAGATACGTTTCAGAAAAAAAAGTAAAAGCAGCCCAGAAAGTGATTAATCAAGAGAAGAAAGCTTTTGAAAAGATTGAAAAAATCAGGAAGAAATTTAAAATTAAAACAAATGAAATAGAGACGATAGAAAATCTAAGCAGGGAATTTCTGCTTTGTGTTCGTCTAATAGCAAACCAGTATGGATTTGAGCTTGTATTTGACAACTCTGGGGACACACAGAGTTTTGGGGGATCTGCGAGGCATCTCAGCACAGTTGTGAGGTTAGAAACAGTGGTTACTACCTCGGTAAAATTTGCAGCGAGCGTTGCAAAAAACATCTTTTTGCGAAACATTCAAGGAGTGATGGGTGGAGCTTTAATGATCTGGGATATAGCTGAAATAGTACAAGTAGCAGTGGACATGAATAAAGGATCTACCACTGGTGCTGCTAGTGACCTCTTCAAATTGGCAGATGAATATAAAGTTCACATGAATAAAGTATTGGCATCTTTAACGGAATTAGAGTAAGTATTACAAATCATTTTACCGAAAATGAAAGGCATACAGTATATGCATGTCCGTATGTATGTCTACTTGTACACGTTTGAATTTCCATTTACCTGAATGCCTGTCTCTTTCTGTATGTAGATATTTATTTCTGGAAATTTTAATTTCTTTTATTGACTCCAGAATCTTAAGGTTACATGTGTTTGGAGCCATGGGATCATTGTGTTTATGCTCATAAAAAGTGGATGATAAGTAGACAATTTTTAAGGTTTGGAAGTTGCAATTTTTGGCGTGTCATAATGATCTAGTAGATGTAAAACCTTGTACATATTGCATTGTATGCTACCTGTTGGATTGTAATAGGTAGATTCAGTTTATATTAATGTACATCTTCAGATGTTTATATGTTTTGGTATAAGTTAATATAAATAAGCATACACTATTTCATATTTTTTAGAAATTTATGTTTTGAAAAGAATGATGATGCTGGCGTGATTGCACATATTCTTTATCCATTGTAACGTGTCATTTAAAAATGTATGTGACGTATGATAATCCCAGAACATATGACATAATTTTTCAGTATACAGCATTGTTATTACTTAGTCGTAAAATACAAAACAGAAAGAAAGTGAAGCCAACAGATTGTGTTATATCAACAAACAATTTATATCCTGAGAACAGGGTTCAAACACTAGCATGAAATTGGGAAAAAGTCATAAGAAGAGTTTTTTTCTGACCGTGAAAAGTCCTTGAATTTTACAAATATTGATCAGAGTTGGGAAAAAACCAGGTATATTCTGCCACCAGAAACAATTATGTAATTGAGTTATAACTGTACTGATCGTGAGTTAAATTTATTGACTTCTGACCAGAATAGTATAGTCAGAACACTCTGTAGATTATATTCATCTGGTAATTCACTGACAGCTTGATACCAGTATCTTTTCTTGCATTGAAAGTATGAAAATTAATAACATCACAATAAGCGATCATGATGGCATCAAAGGGTAGCTGCTTTCCAGCTGGCCTAAGAAACTTCGGTGCTACATCGAGTATTACCTGCATGAAATTGATAGGAAGATGATTTATTTTATCAGAAATTGTGAGTAGTATTGCAATCGTAATGTCTTCAGTCTGCTGACAGATGTGATGAAAATGCAGGGTTGAAGAAATTTGACCTGGTACTTGCCATTTGCATTAGCTAGTTACACGAATACACAAATCTTGCAACCTACATGATCATGACATCATAGGTCCATTAAGTTACATGATCTCAACAATTACCCATTTCAGATGTTGTAGAAAAATAAAAAATGTTAACAAAAGTTGCATACTGTTGGTAAAAAGAAATGAAAGAACACAAAATTCTCCACATATTTATTCCGAGAATAACTACCTGGGTAAGATGCGTGAAACATAAAGCACATGTCAGCAATGGTTTTTGTTGTATTACGTGACTACCATGTTGACATGTGCTCTCTTCTTGACGAATCTGGCTCTGTGCAGGTTGCTGCGACAGCCATAGGTTTCTGGTTGTTGTTCTTGGAATAAATATGTTGAGAGTTACATCCTTTCGGGTTTTCACAAAGGGTACGTGACTTTCATTTAATATTTTTGAATTTTTGTACAACATTAAAAAGGTTTGTTGTTTTTTTTTGTTGCTGTCAAATGACTATTGGACCTGCAATGTCATAGGTTGCAAGATTTGTTTGTTCATGTGACTAGCAATGCAAATGGCTAGTACCAGGTCAAGTTTCATCAATGCTGTAGTTTCGTCTTGTCTGTAAGTGGATTAAAGATTATAGATCATTTTCCTGTTGATTTCATGCAGGTATGACTTGATGTAACATATTTAAGTTTGCTCAGCTCACTGGTAAGTGGCTAATATATGCTGCCACCACATGGTGGCAATGACTTTCAACTTCTCAATAGGCAATTGGCTCTGACCGCACATCCCACTGTAAACGTCCAAATAAGAAAATGGGGTGGGAAGATTTGGAGGAAACTTGGATTAGAAAACTGACTGCCATTCCTTATGGTCAAATTTGTAGACTAAAATGTTGCGTTTCTGAGCTGAACTTGGGCTAAACTATTACACTGTGTGACATGTAGCTTAAAAGTATTGGTTTCAAGTCTTAAATAGGTCACAGGAGAAATGGGGGATTGCCATCCCATGTATTCATAAGAAACGATACAAGCTCCTGTGAGTATCAGTACAGGTTTGGGGACTGGTTTATTGCATTACAGTCTTACCCGTTTATGTCGACATCCTCGGGCCCGAGGAAATATTATCGACATAGGCGGATGTCGAGATAAGTGTTGGGGGGGGGGGGGGGCTGCAAAAAAGATGCAAGTTAAATTCGTCAGTAAGGGGTGACCTGTCTTCAATGAGTAGCATTTACACTTTGAGAAAACAAACAATGCAAATTTTGATTCCATGAAGACAAAACCAGTTTCAAATACACTTGTATAATGACAAATTACATTTTGGTTACCTTTGTGTAATAAAATCCACCATAAAATATTGCATCGGTCACATCCTGATATGAAAAACATTCACTACGATTATTCAATGTCGGCATAAGCACGAGTTACATAGTTGTTATTTACACGCTTGGAGTTCATGTACTTAAATTGGCCTAGATTTTGGTCCGTCTGTTCCCATCTTACTGAGGCTACCAAGGGGATGGGGCTATTCACAGGGAAATGAAAACCTGTCAACAAGTTGGTTTAAACAGAACTTGTATTTAGTTACAGAAGTCATCGTGAAAAATACATAAAAGCGAACAAGAGATATGCGGCTGATATGATTAATGAAGGCATAATATTGCATACATTGACAGATGCTAATGAGGTATTAAAAGAAAATGATTCTTACAATACAATATTGTAACAATGTCAGCTCAATACATTTAAAATTTTTCACAGACATCTTTGCGAGATGTCCCACCCTCAACTTCCTTAACAGCCAGATATTTAGTTTCCAAAGACTGTAAATTTAATCTGCGTTTACACTGCCGTTGGTAGCCATCGTAAATATAAATAAAGTTAAAAAGGAAACTTTCACAGCACAATAAACTTGTTTTAATCACCGATCACTTTGGAAAATGCAAGAATCAGATCAGATTTCATTGCTTTTATTTAAGTCGCCGCGAGAGGCCAACTTTATAGGACCAAACAAAAGCCTGGTTTTTTTTATCCGACCACGACATTAAAGCCTGGCGGCAAGATCAACTAATTGTTGAATGAAATACAGGTTGGAACTGGCCACTTGCCTACATAAATGATTAGGCGAGAAAATTAAAGCCTGGCGGTAAGATCAACTAATTGTTGAACAAAGTTTGGATTGGAACTGGCAGCTGGTCGACATAAATGATAAGGCGGTAAAATTAAAGTCTGGCGGCAAGATCAACTAATTGTTGAACAAAGTATGGGTCGGAACTGGCAGCTTGTCGACATAAATGATCGAAAACAAAGGATTTGTTCAGGCTGGGACCAAGGGCTTCTGTCGACATGTATGTTTATTTTTTTTTATCTCGACGTCGACATAAGCATGACAATTTTGGTAGTAATAGTAGACCAAAGGACCGGGACTTTGCTTTTTTGTCGAAATAGGCGGCTTGTAGACATAAGTGATGTCGATATAAGTGGGTAGGACTGTACAAGTAAAGCTGTGAAAATTTTAGAAAACTTCTATTGGGTACCCGTATACCCTAATGATCAGTTACCAGGGTACCTGATGAACGGGAAATTTTATTAAATGATTACAAACCTGAAGTTAAGCCAGCATATTTGAAATTTCACAGTATTGAATATATCTCACTACCTAATGTCATCTTTATATATTACATCCCAGAATTACAGTATGTATGAAACATTTATTTTTGCTACTAACTCTGGTTCTGCAGCTAGTCAAAATTCTTGTCACAGGGGGCAAAATCCATATGGATTAGAATCAGAATACAAACACAAAATATACTAAAAGATTAATCTGTTCAGCAGTCACTTTAACTAGTCTGTGTAACTTTTGATGAATGAACATGAACTGGAATTCTGCAATGAGCATGTAAATGTGCTCAAATTGTTTTATTACATTACTGTCATATTTTTCTTTAATTGTTTGTGAAGCGGTGTTGATTTGTCCTATTTTCTGATCTGACCTGTTTTGAAGTTTGAAAAGATCCATCTGCTCTAACATTTTCCATCATATAACATTCACAACTCACCGTAAAGGGGGATCTGAGTGGCCAAGTGGTCTTAAAACACTCACCATTACGGATCATTACCATCTCACCAATGTTTGTGTGAATTCAAGGCTCAGGTTCGGCCAATGTGGGTATGTGAGAAAGCTTGCCAGTAGCTACTAGTGGGTTGGTGGTTCTTTCCTGGGTTTTCCCAGGTTCTTCCTCCACCATTTATACTGGCCACCATGTATAGCCTATCTTGTGCTGAAAAATGGTGTTAAACCCTACAACAACAACCACACCGTAAAGCTTTTCGCTAAACATCAGATTCCGATATGTTAAGCTTATCAGTGTTGTGAATCAATAAGGTAAAGTTCATGTTGAAAAAAAAAACATTTTTTTTTCTTGGAAATTGGTCATTACTGTTGCTATAAATAGCAAATAAGAAAAGTACTCTGGTGCTTATCTTATGCAGCAGTCATCTATGAGAATATTCTCAAATTTATATTAGTGGAATTAAAGAGATCATAACAAAAATGAGAAAAACAACTTTGTTATTTATTTATTTTTTAATTTTTTTCAATAAGCTAAAAAAGCGTAATCCTTGAACAGGCGAGTGTAAAACATAATTTGGTGGAAAAAAATGATAATGGTTAGCATGTATGCATCTGCTTACATAGTCCAGGAATTCATCCTCATTGTCTGATAAAGTTCTGAAATCCTCCATCATCGTGGTCTAGTCATAGCAAATATTGCCTGACTCCCTTTCCTTGGCCTTACTGTCATGTGGACGCTTATTTAGAGACTGAGCTTGATCTTTCTAAGTTACACTTTGATCCTGCTATTTTGTGAAATCTGTTAAAGGGTTGCAACTGAATATGTCGGATCAAATACAGTAACCATCCTGTTACTTGCCACTGAATTACACTTGCAGCGCAATCAAAGGGTTGTGAGAAAACAAGTTATGGGATTAAGGTGAATCATTTACTGGAATAGTCAGACCTCTGCTTGTCACTGAAAAAGTACACATTCGAGGCTCAGCCAAAAGGATTGTCATCTTGAAAACAAAGCATGTACTGCCTTATCAAGAACTGGCAGAAAACTTGTATGTGCTACATGGGTATTTATGAACGGGCGAGTACCAGGGTACCCGTTGACAGCTTGAAATACAAGCAGACATGTAATGTTTTTATAGAAAATTTGATTCTTGTTTATTTTGAAGGTCTTTTTGTCAAAATTTAAATCAGCCCTTTTATAATAATTCTGTCTATTTAAATGGTAGACTTTGAACCAACTCGTCTTGAGGAGTTAAAGTTGTTTGAAAAATCATGTTAGTTTTGGGTTTTATTGTACAGATCAATTCAGGGTTACAGTGCTTGTCTGTATAAAACAAGATTCTAATACTTCGCATTCATTGTATTTTTCATACTGTTATAGTCAATGTTTACTTTGTATAACATCCATATAGCTTGCTCTCTTGATTTACAACTGTTATTCTGATTTCCTTAGAATTAAAGGTTGAAATGAAACAAAACTAGTTTATATTTATTATGTTATTTGTTTCTTTGTACCAATATCATACAGTTCAGCAAAGTAAATTTATAATTTTTATTCTGTAAATTGAAATGACTTGACATGCCAAGTTTATAAAAGCCAGAGTGATATAGGTACTTGAGTAATTCCAATAAATATTTCTTTAAATGAACGATTCCTCAAGAATTGTATCAGATTTCAATGACACAATTGTTTCAAAGACTGAGCTGTCACAGTAATTACATATTTGTTTACCAAATATACTATTGTACAGATACATCATGTGACCAAATGCTTATGTGAGGCGTATTAGAATGTCTAATGGAAAATCTTCAAATTGGGTAATCAAGATGCTGATTTTCTTACAAGTACAGTCATCTGCATCATATGACCTTTGTTTTTACAGCTGAATCACAGAGATTAAAATTAAGCACACAATATGGATACATAACAGCACATATTGAGAACTCAGGTCATATATCATCACATTCTTAAAAAATAAAGTTTATGTGCCTTCGTTCTCAGCAAACTTTGTAATGGCATCATTCTGAAGTTTGCACATTGTGGTTTCCTCTGGAAGAACAACAAATAGTGCCATATTTCTTCTGTTACTAAACTGTATTACATGTTCTTATAAAAGCTAGATGTTCATTCACTATTTTCATTTAATTTTAGTTCAAACCATTAAATCGTTTTCATATTTTTTACAATACCTTGGCCAAAATCAGGTTTAAATGGTTATTGTAAAATTAAAGACCAGTTGCAAAAATGCATTCTGAATGCACTGTATATCTAATTTTGGTGGGATAATGAAGAATTTGAATAGTCTGAAAAGTAGCTGCAAACCTAAATCCGAAGAAAATAATTTTTTTGTTGCAGTCACAGTTAAGTTATATTCAGGAACAATTTCAATTTATTGCATTTTGTTCTTTCAATCCTTATTTTCCCATTTTAAAAAAATATTGATGCTACCTGTTAGATCTGAGAGTGTTAAAAATTGAGTCTCCTCCTCCACTTATATTCTGGACTGTCTGTCTCTCGTCTCGAGATTAACAAGTGTGAATTTATACTTATCAATAGTAACATTAATTTACAAACAAGTTAATTTATCCTGTTCATCTTTCTTAACATCATGTAAGATAAATTGTAAATTATGGTAAAAAAATACGGCTATACCTTTAATATTATTAGAATGTGAATCAGAAGTCCATTCAGATACCCAAGTAGTTCTTAAAATGTTTTCCTAACTTTTAGATGAAATGTCCATCTTGTACAATATTCCTCCTTTTCTGGAGATTGCAAAGTTTGTCACAATTAGTTGGAGCTAAACAAGTGGGCTCAGGCATAGAAAATGAAACTATTTTGTTCCATTTTCTGTTGTAACTTTGTGAAGAGACAATCTGCAGTTTAAAACTATTAAATAGAGTCTCATGTAAAATAGTAATTCCAGGAATATTCGGTGTTCCTGTGTGCAAACCATGTGTTAAATCTGTCACTATGAAGTGTGGGGGTGGGTGGGTGGGTGAATGATGTTTCATAATGAGAGAAGTGAGGGAAGAAATAAAAACTATGCAAGTGATGCAATGCAGGTCAAATGCCTCCTGACAAAATTGATTCGGTTTGGTACACTAGACAGTTTTTAAAGGCATACAATTAATCTTGCACAGGCATTAGTGAATTAGTGGAAACAAATATAGGTATGACAATATAGGTATGACAAATTATATATATATATATATATATATATATATATATATATATATATATATATATATATATATATATATATATACACACACACACAAGACCTCTCCATTATAACATGAGTCCATATATTATATGGTAACGCTATGGGCCCTGTAATCAAAATGATAAAAATCATAATTACAGAAAAATTGTAAAAAATATTCAGCATCTATCAGTTGAAAACTTTACATCGAAACTACTGTACTTGATTTGGACATTACCAGAAAATGTTTTTACAGTCCTATTTTAACTTTAATTAGCTCTGGTAATTATAGGTTACTGCATTTGTATGGGAAAATATGAACATGTTTTTCGGATGGAAATACTGCACGTCCTTGTGAGTGCAGTATATCCATCCGACAAAACGAGTTCATATTTTCCCATACAAATGCAGTAACCTTTTAATTATATGCTCGTTTTCTTATTCTACCTAAGGCTTAATTATATAAACAAAAATACACTACAAGAAACAAAGTAACTGAATGTATGCCGTATTCCAAACTAAATATACGAGCAGATTCATCATTACACAACATTATTAATGCGCACATAACTCCGCCCAGATAAATTTGAACTTAGTCACGCGCTAGACATAACTTTCCAAAGAAAATCGCGTTTTGGTCTACTTAAAATTGAAATTTAGAGTCATATTGTGAATGCACATTGCAACAACTTTTCCATTTGATCTGGAATGAATAGGTTTTGGTATTTTTGTTGATTCTATGAAATTTTGTGATTATGGACTGGATTTATCTGTGCCAATTCTACATGAAATACATCAGATTGAAGCAGTGAGGGAGAAGCGTGTTGACATCTGCAAGTGTGCTTCTGTTGTGACATTAAATGTTTGAAATCATGATGTGGGAAAAAATATGAAGTCTCTCAATTGCAATTATCAAAAAGACGCTATGGAATATAATGTTTATTTCATTTTTAGTGCAGTAAGGAGGATGTAATTGCACTTGGAATATAGTTGAAATTACAGTACAATTTCAAAATGTGTAATCAAGCTTTAGATCCTATGACATGGCTCATGCAATTCGGATTTGCCGAACTAAGAAAGTACATTTTTTGTAAGTATATTTTTTGCCATTCTTATTACCAGCTAAAGAAGACAGTTTATGCCTTGTCACTTGCATGTTATTTGTAGGGACCCAGTCTGGCATCTATAGCATGCCTAAATCCAAAACATTGTATTAAAAGTTAACACGGAATGTGCCAATGCAGCGAGTATGTGGCAGTCTATGAAACATCTTCGTTCATTCAGAAACAAATTTAATCGACCAAAACATAAAGCGTCTACTACGAGAGTGTACATAATTCGTTTACAAAGTAGTTCCTAATACACTATTGGGCACACATGAGTACAATATAAAGTGTACGTGAGTTCAATATCATAAAATATTGCACAATTCTGACAATGTAAAGTTAACAGAGAAAAAAAATGAGCATATAATAATATAATATAATCTATTCCTAACAGACTATTGCACACCTGAAATTACACAGGTCTCTAATACACTTAAGCCACCCCAGTAGATAAGTGACTTAATCTCTGTAAACTCATCTGGCAGATTATACAAAAGACCAGCTTATTGTCAGCCATTTTTTGACACCTCATTGGCAAGAGATCAGATAGAATTAGCTGTGGCATGTCTTTTGAACTTGACGCATCTTCACTAGCCATAGTTCCGATATGTTAATCCTATAAACCTTGGTGGATCAATTAGACATTTCTGTGCTGTGCCCTAGTGATTCCTATTAGATTGCAGAGTTGCCTCCCTTATGGTGTAATGCCAACTAACCAAAAGCTTGTAACAATGGGCCATTGTAAATGACCAAAAATGGTAGAGGCAATTGGCATCAAAAGGATACTTTACAAGTTTAACATTGAAAGAACAGTAGGACTACATACCAGAGAGAAGCCGTTACAGGTGTATTTGAGGAAAAGGATGTATTTGTATAAAAAAAAACGGACCAACAGTGGAAAATAGCTTCTTTGTGAGTCCATTCCAGTTGTGCGCTCCCCTCCTCTCAGTCATGGAGGAACGGTGTTCAAATTTGAACAAGTTGATTTTGATTGGATGCTGTAGCTTGTTGGTTGATAATAACCCAGGTAATAAAATGAGCCATCAGGTACCTGTTTAGTTTATGTTTAAAAACAAAGTACGTGTCCAAGTTCAGGACGACAATAATGTCTGGCAACATCAGGAGCAAGCGAGACACAAAATAACGCATAGTTTGAGGATCGTGTCTTGTGACTATTGGCTATTGCATAATATCCATTTTAGACCTTCATCCACTTTCCCTATTTCCTATTTATAGTACTGTATATGGCATATTTTTAAGGGAATATACGGGTTTTCATCAGTTTTAAACATTGTCACAGATTCATTATATTTTGATGGACACTTAAGTAATGGACCAGTCAATACTGAAAAAAAAAAATGGTGCCAAATGTTAGTAAAACAGGCTTTATTGATGTGACTTGTGGATGTTAAATGACTAAAATATGTTAGAGAGGGATTTCGTTAAACTTAGACAATTTTGGGGCAGGAAAAGGACAAATCAATAGTGCTTTACAAATTTTGAAAGAAGATTTTAAGAGTGATTTAATATAGCTTTCAGACTGAGCACATCATTATGCTTATTGCAGAATTTGTGGACTTGACTTTACAACCATTAGAAATGTAAATAAGTTAAAGTGAGTGAAGTATATAAGTAATTTATCAGTTTCAGTGTTTTGTGTGGGTATCCTCATACTTATCCACATGGATATAGCTGATTTAACTAACTGCAGATTCAGGTAAAGTAATAAAATTAATGTACGTTTTTCATACAGTTTCCTGTAATTATGGCATGTGATATATAGATTACTCATTTTATGTTCAAATTATGCTTCAGTGCCACTTACTGTAGTAATAGTTATGCTTATACCTCTTTGGGGGTTGGCATGTATGAATCTATAGCAAAGCAGTTCAGTTTTGTACACATTTACTACAATTTTTCTTTGATGACGTATATATATAAACATGGAGGTATTATAGGTATATATGTATTTTGTTGTTATAGGGTTTAACACCATTTTTCAGCACAATATAGGCTATACATGACAGCCAGTATAACTGGTGGAGGAAGAACCCTGGAAAACCCCGGGAAGAACCACTGACCCACGAGAAGCTAGTGGCAAGCTTTCTCATGTACCCACATTAGCCGAGCCTGAGACTCGAACCCATGCAGACAGAGGTGAGACTGCAGTGATCCGGAACAGTGAGCACTTTAGACCACTCACTCGGTGTATATATATATATATATATATATATATATATATATATATATATATATATATATATATATATATATATATGAATGAATGCGTGAATGGAGGTTTTCAAATTTGGATGTTTGTTGACAAAGCTCATTTGTACTATAGTTTGTGACCATAACGTTTGTCAGTCAGGTTATCTAATCTAGCTTCCAGCTGTAGAACGTGTACTTGGACAAGAAGTAACCTTGGTTTCAGATATGTTAAAGTCATATATTGAATATTATGAGTATTTAATTCATAACTGATATTCTGCAATATGGAATTTTTAAATGTCTGTCTCTTGAGCACAGTGATATCTGTGTCTCAGATAGTGTAGATAACTCTTTTGGACACCAGCACAAGTTACAATATCGAAGACTTATGACAGTGAAATTGTTAGGAAATAAATAAGTGCTTCATGAGCAGTAAGAATTTTGCCACATTTGTTATTTTGTATATCATTTTTAATGTTATAAGTTCTTGTCTTTTATTTCAGAAAACGGGCAGCAGACTTTAGAATAGAAATAATGTTCAGAAATATTTCAATAAAGGGTCATGCCACAGATGATGAGGAGATAATTGTTATAGAATATTTAGAGCAACACGCCCTGGACATCTGGAAAAATGAATTCAGACGACTTGTCGGATACAACTGTAATGAGTATGTAGTCATTCTGAGCCTCGTATTTCACTGTCTTAAAAATGAGATAGTGAAACATGTCAAGGAGACTGGCACGCATGATAATATCAGAATCACAGTTATTGGCCATGGAGGTATCAGATTCCCAATGGTGTCAAGTGGATTCCATTATCTGAATGACGCACTAAATTCTGTTACATTGTACGAACCTTGGGGTTGTGCCATTGATGCTAGTGTTGTGTACGGAATAATGACTGACACACTCCAGCACCAGAATGTGAAATATACAGGTAATTTGTATAAAGTAACGCAGGATGGATTAGATCCAATAGATGTGTATGGGTGGAATATTTTGCCTAACGAGTATGACATTGATTTAGACCTCGACATAATTCCCACTGTTGAGCTCACACCTGTTCAACAAGAAGACCGGGCACTCGCAGAATTGATATAAAGAATGGAGCTTTTATCATATAAGACCAGAGGTTTAGTGATACCTTTAAATATTTTGCCTTTACCAGCAATACCTCTTTATGTGTTATGTCAGGCTGTAGGACTTATTCGCACATTGACATTAGATGCGATATGCATATTGCCTGCTGTTTAACCGTTCAGGATGAAAATATCATCCAAGACCGGGGAAATACAAAAATAGTTAATGTTCATCAGTATTGTACTGTTCTTTTTCAACAGCCTTCTGTCATGATGACAGATTTGGACTTGTCTGAAGAATTACGAACTATAGTAGCTCTGCTGAACATGTTCTTATAAAGTCTGCAGATTGAAATTGTCTCACCCATAATGTGATAAGAAAATTAACTCGTTAACCCTGCTTGCCACATTTGCGCATCATGAGGTTGTACTTACGAGCTCTGTACAATCAACTAAGTTATGATACACCAAAATGGGTGGTATTACAGAACAGTAGGTAGATGTAGCTCTACAATGATGCTAAATAATGTAGACTTTTTCTACTTGCATTACAGCAGGGAAAATGTAATTTTTAAAGACCCAATGTTTTTTAAGCTAATAGTTACCAGATGCTGGAACCGGAGTTTCTGTCTGGATTTTAGACTTTGGCTCATGATCTAAAACTGACCAGTCTGAACTGCACATGGACAGACCCAAGTTTACCCTTCCGCACATGCGTGAGTGAAACAGCAATTGCAAAATGTCTTTTATACAGCTCGGCATGTGGTTAAACAAAAATCTCTTAAGAAATAGGAGTATTTGGACGTATTTAGAAGTAACCCCCAAAAATGCATTTCCTACCCCCATTTCAGACAAAAATGATGAGAACATCCGGGGGTTAATGTGTTAAATGAAAGTAATGGGATGTACAAATGTTAGATTCAGTTAAGATTATTTAATTGCAGTAGTTATGAAAAATCTTTTATTTTGCTAATTGCAGCCCCCTTACATAATCAGAAAAAACGTTCATGATGTGTTTGTTATGTTCTATTTGTTTTGCATAGCTTTTAGACACTGCATTTTATTTCAAACAGCAAGTTATGAAAAGTGAATGTAAAAGCCAATTTAGTTTGGAAAACAAGCCTAACTTCACTCCGTTGAAAGGTTCTCGGTTGTAAGATCATAAAGCTATTATTATTAATGATGTTCACAATCTTTGAGATTTCGTGGATCATTCATTATCGAGTTTTACAATCATGACCCTAAATATTTAAGAGAGGCTTTTGTAATTTTTTTACATGTATTTTATGATTGGCTGTGAATTACTGGCTCTCCAAGAATAAAAAAAATGTGATAATTCACTGGAGTGAAATAAGAGAAATATTTTTCACTGCTGTTATATAGACATCGATAACATTATGATCAAGAAATTTACAGTATCTTAAAATGCATCTTAGTTTCATGATACATATGGCCACCTTGCAAGTGGGCAACTTAGTTCAAACTCTTAATTCACCTAATTTTGTTCTTCAGAATGTTCTATTTACCTTGAACTAAGAAGGACTAGGAGAATTGTTTCTGATATTTTCTGTGAGAACAAACAGCATTACCAGATATGCTTCCTGGCCACGGGATCACAGATTTTTAGCAAAAATGATCTAGTTGCTCAACTTGTTAAAACCAAGTTGTAACTGATTGTAAATATTGTATCTAAATTTCATGTCAATATCTATGTTAATGATATTATGACCTTGTTGATTTTGTATACTTGATAATAAAATAGAAATAGCATGCTGTTGATCTTCCATTCAGGGTACAACACTAATGTGCTGCATTTAATAATAGCTTATGATACTGTTTTCTATATGGAGTTTTATTATACGATTTGTGTTATGTTGAAAAACCTGTATTGGACGAAATGACAAAGGTTTTTTCAAAATGGAGAAATTCAATTAAAAAATTCAATATTGTACAGATGGACACGAGATGGAGGAGTAGCAGCAGGGAGGGTGAACCCTACAAATTGGTTTCGAGCAAGTTTTTACAAAAATAAATGTTTCTACAGGGGCTGAAAAAATAATGTCAATAACACTAAACCGAACCTCCTAACTTTTATTATTACCGTATAGTTTGAAAAACGAATAATAAATCGTTTGGTTTAGCTCATTTTTGTTATTTTATTTTTGACTTTTTGTTTTTTATGTTATAATGCGTTTATTTTGCTCAAATAGTCACTTAATTTTTGTCATTCACCCTCCCTGCTGCTGTAATTTAAACAATTATTATAAATATTATTAATATGGTTGTCATCGGAGAACCTCACTCTGCTAGATTAGCAAGAGAACGACTAGAAGAAATTAGAAAATATTTACCTGTTCGTGATGCTGTCAAGCAACAATTACAAGAACGTCAGGAATCTCATGTTGAATTTGAAGAGGATACAAAACAATTATTTAAACCTATTACAGAGACAACTAAACCTCTTCTTCCAGTATCTGAGAAAATTTCAGAGGCAACTGGCAAAATAGCAGAAAGAACTAAAAAAACAAAAAAGATTCTACGAGAACTTCCAGCTAAAATAGCTGCTGCTCAGCCAATGCAAGAAATACTTGAAGGTATTGACCAAGCTCGTGCTGAAATAGGTGATATAAAAGATCGTATACCGGAATCAGAAGAAGAACCAGAAGCAAGAGCCAGGGTTAATTTGGTTGATAAGTTTACTGAAGAATCTATTAATTTTATTAGAAAAGCTGATGATCTAAAATTAATTGATATTGCTGTGAGAGGTTATTATAATCAAAAACAATTTTTAAAATCTGAATTTGTTGGTGATCCCGCAAATGAGGATACTTGGCACAAATGGATATATCGTATACGCTATAACGTTAATCAAGTTAGAAAAAACGATCCAAATTTTACTGACTATAAAAATAAGATAAATAACTATATTGCACAACAACGATCACCAATACTATTACCACCACTACCACAGCAATTGATACAATCTCCAAAACAACAAAAACTAAGCAAAAAGGAAGATGAGGAAGAAGAATATTGGCCGTCAGACACCTCTTCTGGCAACGTAAGTGGAAGTGGATTTACTACTCATGGAAGTGGTCTTATTACCTGTCCTAATAATATTCTCAATGACGTTGAACGTCTGGAGATTCTCATCGGGGGGAAACGAGCTGGTAATAATTCTCCAGAAAAAATTAATGAAGTATCCGATATTTGTAGACGGTTATTTACTGGCGGTATCATGGACGTTGATGTTTATCAGTCTCTTGTTAACGAACTCGCCGATGATTACTACAGCGACTAAGTACGTAATTAAATACAATTACTATAATAAAATGATCGTATATAGTACTCAACGTGGACCAACCATGGTCAGGGTAATAAACTCACGATTACCAGTATAAAAAACAACCTACGGAGATGGACTAGGTGATGTTGTTCAGGGTCTATTTAGAAGGATAGCCCCAAAAGCAATACCGATCGCAAAGCAACTGGGTATGAAAGCTATTGATGTTGTTCGTGAAAAAGGTATTGGTGCTATTGGTAATCTCGCTGGTAAAGCATTTCAGCGATCAAAGATAGGTTAGCACGATTAATACGACGAAAACCTCAACCAGTAAAATTACCTAGTACTGAAGTAATGCCTGCAAATGTCAGTAAAATAATAAATCAAGTTGCTAATCAAAAGCTATCAGAGTTGGCTGATGTACCAATGTCAGAAAAAGAAAAAATATAACCGCTAGTCTGATAGCAGGAAGTGGTCTCACTTCCCGAAGTGGTCTTCGTTTTAGACGATAATAATTATAATAAAGATGTTCAAGCGAATATCTGATCCCGCATTCGACATGGACGCACCAGTACTCAAAGATGAGTCTATGCGTGATTATCAATATTATTCTTATGACGCTCGAATTCCAGATCAGCGTGGACGAATTGAACTGCAAGTTCAGGATACAAGTAGGTATTTCTTACCCGCTGAGGCTTTTATTGAAGTAGAAGGTGAAATTTTAAATAACGCTGCTCCTGCAGCACCAGTAGCATATGGAGACGATGTTAGTGTCGGTTTTGTTAATAATGGTATTATGACGTTATTTGATAGCGCTACGTACATGATTGATGGTAAAAATATTGAATCAATTCAGAAGGACGTTGATGTTGCTACAACGATATTAGGCCTTGCAAGATACAGCGACGATTATTCAAGATCGGCTGGCCCGTCAATGATGTTTGCAAAGGATACAACTGATTCTCCAGAGTATCGACAATATGAAATAGGACGACCAAGAAATTTTGCTAGAAACGCCGATGCGGATGTACAAAGTATGATTATTAATGTAGATCCAGATTTTAACTTAGGATTTAGATCACGTCGAGCAATGTTGCGTGGTGGAAGAAGAGCATTTTCATGTGCGATTCCACTATCACATATATTTGGATTTTGTAGAAATGTCAGAAAAGTCATTTTCGGAGCTAAGCATATAGTTGTACTTGTACGAAAAGCAACCGACGATGATGCAATCTGGCGACTCGCTGGTGATGTTGGTAGAGTAATTCTGACAAAACTTTCATTATGGATGCCGGTGATGACTCCAACAATACCTAAAGAAGAACATCTACTCTCTTTTATGAATCAAGGTGGTAAATCAGCATTATCGTGGTTAACAATGACCACAGATGCTATCCAGAGGAATATTAATGGTTTATTTACATGGCAAATAGCTTCTCAGCAAGGTGTTTCTGCACCACGACATATATTTATTGCATTTCAAGATGCTGAACGGGTAAATGATCAAACACGTAGTATTATGATATTTGACAATCTTGGTGTTTCCGAAGTTTCTTTAAGAATAAATGGACATCAAGAACCATCCGAGGATATTTTATTGAATTTTGAACAAAATCATGTAGCACGTGTATATCATCGTCTAATGACGTTCATGGGACGTGATCAAAATATTGATACTGGTTTACAAATATCACAATTAGATTTTACAACCCTATATCCGATTTATTACTTTTCGCTCGAACATTTAGATTTAGCCAGACAGTCAGTAGTCGATATACATTTTCGAGCTCGTGTGACGCGAGGAGCTATTGCCAATTACAGAGCAATTGCTGTCATACTCAGCGATAAATCGATGTTACTTGAAGGTGTTGGTGGACGAATGAGAGTCGTTGATGCTCCAGTAGAAAACACGTAATTAGATCGTTTATGAATATTATAATGTCGTATAATCACGTTAGTGTTAGTCTGACTCCTGGTCAGATTAAAAGGATACAATCAGCATCAAAAATAACTGTGGATTAAAAATATTGCTAAAGAAAGATCAGATGAGCGGTTCAAATAAATTATCTCTTACAGAACGTCAGCTCGGGCATTTCGATGAAGCCAAAAAATCAAATAAAGGTATAAAACTTAATCTTTCTGCGGGTGCCATTAAAGATATCATTAAGACGGGTGGTATATTTCCATTTCTTGCTGCTATACCAGCATTAATAGCCGCTGCAGCTCCAGCTGTTGCAAAAGCAGCTGCATTAGGCGCTGTTGGAACCGCTGCTGGAATGGCATTAAAGAAAGCAACAGGAAAGGGAATCAAAAAAAAAAAGGGAAGGGGTCTAAGATTACCAGGGACTCTACATTCATGGTACGGAAAGGGCCTAAGATTACCAGGGACAGTTTACTAATATCTCCTATGTCCAATTTTGATTTACTAGATGCTGCTAAAAAATTAAAAATAAAAAATTTTAGAGGAGTTTTTATGCGCGATCAATTACCAAAACAACCAAATAACATTGAAACAGGTATTATTAATCTTGACAAAAATTCTCGTCCAGGCACGCATTGGGTCGGATATGCAATTGATCCACGTGGAATTATTTATTTTGATTCATATGGACTAGCTCCACCAAAAGAATTCTTAAAGTATATTAGCGGCTATCAAAGTACTCCAATATGGTATTCAACGTTACCAACACAGACATTAACCGATCCACCAATATGTGGTCGAGAAGTACTTAACGTACTTGATGCTATATCAAAATCAACAAAACCACCCCACAAAGTTGTACATGAATATACTACGACGTCACATTTAAACAGACATTAGTAAATATAATGGTGGATATTTATGGAAGATCTTCGCGTGGTAAAGGTCATCAGCAAGTTGATTTATCTAAATACGCAACTCTCGATCAGTTCAGAAATGAAATTGATGATTTATTAAACATAACCAGTGTGGATCAAAATGAAGTAGTTGTTTTTCAGGATAAGGAAGGACGATTAAAAACTAGTAATATACAACTACCAGATGTACTTATACGAGTTCCTAATGCTGTTGTTAATAATATAGTTACTTTTACTGATCAGGGTAAAATACAAGATTCCGGTACGTCAGTCAGCTATTATGTTAAGAAAGCTGGTGATTCATTTACAGGTAGCATTATTATGAATCAAAATAAAATTATAGACCTTGGAAACCCAACCGCAGATACAGACGCCGCAACAAGGAAATATGTCGACGATCAAGAATCTAAGTACGTATTGGCCAACGGCGGTATAATGCGGTATAATTCTTAATATGAATAATAATGGTATTAACAATCTTAGAACACCAGAATATGATTTTGATGCTGCAACGAAAAAATACGTCGATGATAAGGAAATTCCAATAACGACTTCGTTAACGACAATTAATGATGGAATTGCTGCATTTAGAACTGATTATATTAATCACGTACAAACTTTTTTAAATTTTCGTAGAAATGTAAACAAAACCATTAAAGAATTTTTTGGTGATCCACCAACCGTTGACATAAAACTCTCCGACGTTAACACGAAACTCAATGATATTGTCAGTGGAATACCTAATATTGTTCAAAAAACTAATCTGATTAAAATTCCACACGGACAAATTAAAATATCGTATATACAGTAGCATCAGGATCATTAACATGGACACCGCAAAATAACACACTCGAACATACCGCAGAAGTAACTGGGTTATACAGGTTATCTATATACGGTTCGGAAATTACTGCGGCAACTTCATTATCACCAAATGTATATCATAATCCTCTATTGGTGATGCTAACCAAGAATATGAAAGAAATCTTTACGCTGATATCAACGGAAATGCCTCCGAGACGTTACTGGTGGTGCCTAGAATTTGTAACTGAAACTGAATTAAATGATGTTGTTAGTATAATGGATCAACCTCAGTCTCGCATCGACGTTCAACGTTACAGATGCAATCAGGTATGTGAGCGTCTCACTAAATTAAATAATTTTATCGACTATTATAACACGAAAATAAAAAAATACAAAAGACGTATAGTTGTTATTGATATAGTTGTTTACTCGGTTTCTGCTGTTATTGCTGGAACAGGATTATTATTATCAACATTGACGATGACAGCACCTACTGTTATAACCATTATTGTTTCAGCATCAACGACTATTGCTGGTGTTCTAGGTATTATAGCCAAAAAGATAGATACCTGTACAAATGCTAAATTGCACGATTATATGATTAAATTACATACAGTTGCAGATGCATGTTCTAAACTATCTTTGTACGTTTCGTCGTGTGTTAGTGATGGTGAAATATCCGATACTGAATTTGCGATGATGATGAAAACCTATGATGACGCTTTTAAGGTGATCGCTAATGATTTTAATGAATTAAATAATAATGATAATAATAATGACAGACAGGGAGTTACTTCAGCAGATCGTTACTAATACAACTCCGTCAAAAACTACTATGATATCGCTAAGTTCGACCAATCCTGAGTTTAGTGTCAATTTTCCAACATCAATTCCTGCAAAAGAAATAGCATTAGCACAGTTACGGGTTTATTATAGCTGGCCAAATATTAGATCAAAATCATTTGGTGGACTACAGCCAAATAATTCATTAGTATTTGCTAATAAGAATAAACCAGATGGAACACCTGATTGGCAAGTAGTTGCTATTCCAACGGGCAGTTATCAAATAGAGCAGATTAATGATGAGTTCCAACGCAGAATTAAATCTATTACAGGAAAAGAATCAAAAATAGCAATTACTGTCTACGAACCGACACTATCTGCGGTTATTGAAATAAATTCCCCTGATTACTCCGTAGATATTTATCAAAGTTCGATTAGATCGGTATTAGGATGGCCTGAAGATCCACTAGATTATCAAGGACTACCAAAACCATTATTAGATGAATTTAAAATACGTGAGCAAAAATTAAAGAAGACCCCTAATTACCGGAGATTATTTCCCTGGAACACTGATAAATACATTATCTTTTATGGTACAGTTCCTGATCTAATCGATCTTTTTATTGATGGACCTGTGCCGACTTTTAATAAAGTACCCATCACAAATATAAGTACAGCTATGAATAAAGAATTTAATACTGCTAAAAATAATATTGATAATATATTAAAAAACTATAATAATGACACAAAAAACCTGATTCTTATAGAAATTCAACACATAAACGCGATATTAAATGATTTTAAAATACTTAGGGATTATTTGTTTAAAAATGTATTCTACCACTTTTCAATTATTCCCTCTCACTAACTGGATGAATTAGCAAATAGTTTTGCAGCTTTACTAATTATTCCTGATTTTAATATTGATGAATATTATCAAAAAATAATTGAATCATGGAGAATATCAGCCCGATCACAAATTCTAAGACATAATAATGATCCACATGGTGAAGGGAGACATATCTCACCTGGTATTGTTAATATAACATCTACGATCGCGGTGAATCTAGTATGTGACGTAATTGATGACAGTTATCAAGTAGATCTTTCAAAATCTAACCAGGCCCAACAGGGGTATATACTATATACATTCAGTCCTAAAGATCCGCCCGGGTGGTTAATTGTATCTGAGCCAGTTAATCCAGTTTATCTACGTGTACATAATCCATTTCTGACAAGAATAAATTTCAAACTTACTGACCAGGCAGGAAACATTTTGGATCTAAGACAAGAGTCTCTTAATATTAATTTGTATATACGCTCGTAGAACGTCTGATTATTTAATCAGGGGACAAAAAAAATAATCTGATGAGTAAATACATGAATAATAATCAATTTCTATGATTAAAGCAATTGTATATATAATAAAGCGAGATAACTCGGCTATCTCTCTCTGCGAAGTAAATTGAGCGATTATTTCCCCTACTACTACGTCGTTACCTGTACAAACCCAGTTGTATATACGTGTATAGCGTATTAGTCGTCTGTCTGTTACCTTAACGAACTATAACTTATACGTGCAAATTATTTTATGAATTTTGAAAAATTGAAGTACAGTTCTACATTTCTATTAGTAATACAAGTTCTGTGAGATAGCGCAAATATATTATATATACTTAAATTTAACTATATTATTGATAAGAGAGCGATGGCCGAAGTGGTAAGACGGTTGGACGTAGATCGAAGTTGTGCAGACTCTCGTGTGTTCGAGTCTCCAAAAATGCTAAAGATATTATCTTGCATTTGGCGACTGATGCTATTTAATTGGGGAAACCCGGAGAATTTCCTCGATATCCACAACAGACAAAATACACTCTCCTATCATACACCCTTGAGGGGTGTACCTTTTACACTCCCGGGGTTTTGTATGGGGGGAGAGTGTACAAAATCTGTTGGACGTAGACAAGATTCCCCCGTCATCACCATTTGTATATATTCATATTCATACAATCATACAATCATATATCATTAGGATAAGTTTGTGTTTGTGCCGTCCA
Source organism: Megalonaias nervosa (assembly GCA_016617855.1). Lineage (NCBI taxonomy): Eukaryota > Metazoa > Mollusca > Bivalvia > Unionida > Unionidae > Megalonaias > Megalonaias nervosa. Next base: position 703 of record JAECUM010049745.1, on the reverse strand, counting down.
TTAGGATAAGTTTATGTGTTTGTGCCGTCCATTAGGATAAGTTTAGGATAAGTTTATGTGTTTGTGCCGTCTGCAAAAAATATCATCAAAATCATAATCATATGTATATAATCATAATCATACAATTATATATTCATCAGGATAAGTTTATGTGTTTGTGCCGTCCATTAGGATAAGTTTAGGATAAGTTTATGTGTTGTGTTTGTGTCGTCAATAAAAATTACGGATCACCCTCTGAACTTTCTAGGATGTTGTTTGACACCCTAGGAGTTCATATGGGGGTTGAGTCTGTATAAATGTGTTTCGTCTAATTTCGAATATCCTCTGAGCTTTCTAGGATGTTGTTTGACAACCTAGGAGTTCACATGGGGATATTTTAAATGCCCCTGAGCTTGCTAGAATGTTGTTTGGCAATCTAGGAGCTCATATGGGGTTGTGTTGTGATTATATGTTTTGTGAATATTTTTTATTTTAAAGAAATAATTATTATATAATGAACCAAGAAAACATTAATGATATTATTTCTGCTATTAAAAATTAAAACATAACGGAATAAATCTATCTGATAATCTCGATCCTGAAAAAATATTATGTGATTATGAAATATTAAAACAAAGAAAAACTGACAATAAATACACATTACCATCCAATTATAAATTTGTAAAATTAATCTATCAGTCTATGCTTGAATCCTTGGCGGTGG
>JAECUM010049741.1:0-21000 GCA_016617855.1 Megalonaias nervosa | reverse complement strand
TATATATAAAGATTACATTTCTGTTATATACTCATATGATTCAAATGCATAATTTTGAAACCCGTTCAGCGCGACTTAAAGATGTCGATGTTATGATTTACCTTTGTTTGATTCTTCTGTTCTATAATCGGGTTCATTTGTAAAAATAGAAAGCTAAGGACTGATGTTATTTTCAGCTGGTGATCGCTTTGAGTTCAGTCCTATATCAGGTATGATGTATCTTTCCCAATCGTAAAGAAAGATTGTTGCTGAAGAGTTTAAATTCAAAGATTCCCAGAGTTCTTGTCATCCTAGAAACAGAAGTGAAACTTCTTAAGTATTCGGGCACTTCTTAAAATCTACAATATTCGTTACAAGAAATAGAATAAAGCTTGGTGAAACGCAAGACATAAATATTTGTTTTACAATTAAATGGTTCTTGGTTCAGCAGATAAAGCCAGTCTATCCTAATTTCGAGAACATTTCCTAAAGTTTTAGACTTCCATTTTGTTTAGTTAAATTGCTTGAGTTGAGTATACGATTAAGATTAAGAATCTCGTTTTGTTTGAAAGGCTGGCTGGTGCATTTGTTTATCATCGTCTATTCTTTGGATAACTCCTAAAATGCAGTTTTTAATTGTCATTAAAATTATTTAACCCTAAACATATGCAATAACGAAACAAATACTTACTCTCAGACACGTGATTCGATCAAATTACCTCAGTTATTCCAGACCGAATATCAGAATTTCCGGCTTGTCCGAACCAATACTGTCCCTTGAAATAGATAAAACTCCCAAGGACGATTGCTTTATAAACCGTACTCCAAATATCTCAAATCCACGTCTTAACACAATCGATTTGCACATTTGTTGCCGAGGAAACGCTCCTCATTTTGGCAAAATGGATGGGTTGGTAGCTCTCTAATCGAGATTGCCGTTTTAGCAACGATTTCTCCTGTTTCTCACCTCTGTCTGCGTGGGTTCGAGTCTCGGGCTCGGTCAATGTGGGTATGTGAGAAAGCTTGCCGGTAGCTTTCCGTGGGTCGGTGGTTCTTTCTGGTTTTTTCCCGGGTTCTTCCTCCACCATTTATACTGGCAGCCATGTATAGCCTATCTTGTGCTGAAAAATGGCGTTAAACCCTATAACAACAACAACAACAATTCTCCTGTTTCCACGACTTCGAAGAACATAATGCGTCAACACTTCCACGGTTGAAAAGAAATAAAATAGGAATCAAGAATTTATAAGATCAGATAAATAAAGCTATTATTGACAAGATCTTATTTTCATGAACTTTTAGAACCTATGTTTTTATTTTAATAATGATGTCAACATATTGTAAATAAAATATGAATATATCTTATGTTGGCAGGGTCATGACTTTTAACTAATGCTAAGTCATTTATATTTTGCCTGCAATTTAAACAACTGGATGTGTCTCATGTTGAAAGGATACTCGCTTTATACTAAAGGAAAGTCATGCAAATTTTGTCTAAAACTAAAACTGGATGTGTCTCTTACTGGCGGAATCCCCACTTTTAACAACTGGCTGTGTCTATTGATTGTGATCTCCTCACTTTTAACTAATGCAAGGTGATTGCCATTTCGCCTGCAACAAAAACATCTGGGTGTGTCTCTTGCGTGCGGGGGTTTTCGCCTGCATCTAATGCTAAGTCATTTGTATTTCGCCTGTAATGAGAAAAGAAAATGGAGTTACTCCTTAGTTGAGAGCTTGGCTAAGAGCTCAAGGGACAATTTGCGTTAAGGAAAGTGAACTATCACATCTCGACCTGGTTGGTGGAGTATAGGTATTGGGGTGAATAACTGTGAAAGCCTATGACAGGCACATTTGTCCTTATCCATATTTCAGCCTTATTTGTTTTTTGTTTGTTTTGTTTTTTTCATGCAGGAATTGGTAGAAATTAAAAGTGGATGCTATGAATATGGTTTTTAATACAAAGATGAAATATGTATGGCGTTTAAGAAACTGTAATAAATCAGCTTTTCCTTTTGCTTTCCCGTCTGAGTTCTCTCTCTCTCTCTCTCTCTCTCTCTCTCTCTCTCTCTCTCTCTCTCTCTCTCTCTCTCTCTCTCTCTCTCTCTCTCACACACACACACACACACACACACACACACGCACACACACACACAGACACACACACACAAAAACACACACATTTCTTACGTAAAACAAAGCTTTAAAAAAGACTTATGCATTGTATATATAAAGCATTTGGTCATTAATACTTCATATCCCGGCAAACACATTTTCCAACAATATAAAACGGTAAACATTCGTATTCTTCTTTTTTCCACCCTCATTCAACAGATGCCATTCAGATCAACTGCATGTGATGTAAAACTGTAATAACACTTTGAGATCTCTAGTACGATATTGGGATACAATATCAGTGATTTTTTTCCACCATTAAACAAGTTTAAGGTGAAATATTTCCCTTACCTCATATCCCCATTTTCAGCAGTAACTGTCGTCGTTAAATATATAAAGTGAGGTAAAAGTGTCACGCATTTTGTATAGATCAAATCGGTATAATTATCAATAGTGATTGGGAGATAGGAATATATAAACTAAAGGGACATTTCAATATATCATGCTGGAAATCACTGTAGGATATGTTCTAGTTACTTCTGTATTGGATATATCGCAATTCTGTGTTTAACGACAACAAATTATCGAAGAAATTGGGTTTAATTTAGCCAAAATATTCCTTGTTTCAGTTAGCTGTCAATGACATTATGTGAGAAAAGAACTGCACATCTAAAACGAATGTAGTATAAGTGCATGAAAAATACATTGACTTTAGCAGAACGAACGCAAGTGAATATTTGCTTTTACTCTAAATTCTCGCCATGTCAAATATGTGTGTTACCTTTGTTCACTGTATCTCTTCATTCACATGTTTGCGTTCACGTTTGCTTCTTTTAGATTTTAAGTAATTTCATTATCACTTTCGTTAATTACACACGATGCACTTTAAGTTTTTGCGAGCGGTTGAATTTCAAAAATTGAATGAACTTTCACATATAGTTTCGCAAGCAACAATGTTTTTGATTGAAATCAATCTGCATAATATTTGATCCGCTTGAAAGACAACCCGTTATGCCGGTTTTAAATAGTTAAGGTAATTTTAATATTTATAAATCTACTAAAAGCAATCTCCAATTTACATTTAGGGGTGTAGGTCGGAGACTTGTATTTTGCGGGACACTGCTTATCGAATTAATCAGATGCTATCGTGATGTTATCGCGATGGCGTTAATTTAACGTAGTCTGTATAACTATTGTTAACATATGATATACGTGATATTCATGCATTAGCTTTCCTTCCGTTTAAAAGTGATGTTTATGTTCGATTTGAATTATGTATTGATGAGATCCATAATTGTCAGGGCATGTTTTTTTTACTGCAAATATCCAAGGTTGAACAAGAACTATTATCGCACTCACCCCACCCCTTCCCTTTAATTAAAAATAGCTGTTAGCAGTTTTGATTTCTCGCGTGTCACTAAACATTGCATTCTTTCTTGTATTATCTAAATCTAAATTTGAATGCCAGATTTCAAAATTGCGACTTTAGCGGTCGTTGATTGCTTCAGATTGTTCATTGCACTTATGAACCGTTCATACTGATATATAACTTTGGCATAATTTGTATCTTTTCCCAAGCAAAAATTATCATTTCTAAAATGTTTCTGTACTTACAAAGGTTAAAAGACTCGAAATGGTAATGACGTAATAGCCCATGACTCAGAGTCGAAAGTGTTTTATATCTGTACCACCTGGGCGGCAGATTCTGCCCGTATATTTCATAATGGTCCTTGCTTTTATATATTATATTGACATGATAACATCTGAAGTCTCACAGCCTAAAAGATGGCCATCGCTTGCTAAGTGTAATGATCCAATATGATCTTCGCTCTTTTATTCGATACAGACAGCTAACGACACACAGTGATTACGCATCATGGTAAATATGATTTTCCATAGAAACTGAAGTATCCCAGCATGTTTTAAACCTCTTGAATTACTGTTATCTATGTGTTTCAAATTGCTCTTCAGTTTATAGCCATTTCATCTTTTGTTTCCTTTGTTCTTTTTTCCGGGAGGGATTTAGGGATAAAGTTTTTTTTAAAGAAATTGAGAAATAAGTAAGATAAAGGACTCATGAGTAATTATATGAAATTATACCAGAAATGTATTAGAACTTTGCCAAGATTAAACATGTATAAAGGGCCAGACAACAAATGAACAATACTAGATACTTTCAGATAGCACAGATATGTTAAAGTCTTCAGATATAATTGGTTTCGTGATCAGAAGCGTCTAAGTGATCTAAAATATACTACTTATTGTTGTCATCCTCCTGATTGCTGCACGTTCCGCACTTGCTTTTGGCCCTTCAGTTCATTCCTGATACCTTGGCAGTATGTAGCCTTGCAGGTGCGTGAAAAGTTGTACAGAATTAGACCCCGTACAGTTTCCAAACTTGGCAGATCATCTCAAATCAATTCCTCCTTTTCTATAAATGTTTGATGATTAACAATGAGCAATATAGTACTGTTTGGGTTGCTTTTTAAAATGTTTATTGCATGAAGAAGTATGCGGATATCTACTTCTTTCTGAGTTGATGGTACACACCTTCACAAGAACCTTTTGACATCTTGTGTCCGTGCTTCTTTTTCGTTTCATCATTTCTTCTCATCAAAAAGTAGCCTAGACTCGGTATTCACAAAATAATTTGGAAAGCTTATAATAAACAAACCAACTAAAATACTGGGGCTTTCAAAGTAACAATAAAGTTAGATAGAGATGTCTGTTAAATACATATGGTCTGTTTTGTGCCAACTTAACAAATATACTTACTACTGTCTCGACTCTATGGTCATAAACTAAGTAACAGAAAGAAGAAAAACCAATAAGATTTGTAAAACTTAACAAATAATTTAATTATAAAAGTTATGAAATAAAAATGTAAGAGGAGCGTATAGTATTACGAATTAAATCCAAATTAATTCTACAACGTTCTATTCAAGGCCAAAAGAATCGAATGTTCCGAATAAGTTTCAAACCCTCGACTGCACTGGTCTACCAACAATCCTGATGTATCAGAATGACATTGTCCAGAAATCCTTTGAATAATTCATAGTAGTCACAATATAATATCCAATGAACACTTTGTAGTTCCAATGAATGATCTAAACAAATATTTCCTTTCGACTAATATCTAAACACAACATTAAATAGTCTGCGGACTTGATGTTACAGCAAGAATACAAAAATAAGAATAACTAAAATTGTCCAGCTACACGCAATTATATACAAGCATATGAGGTTAAAATGAATATTGCTGTTACTAGCTACTTGACGTTTTGCAAAAATCCCACATAGTGAAAGAACCCACTTCACCTAGCCCAGCCAATGGGAAATAACTTAATTCTTCTAAAATTCCATATGACCGACCTGTCTAATGTGAAACAACCCTAAAATTCGTAAACAGGTTTTATTTTTAATTTTATTATTAATAACTATAAACACCTACCTAAGTACCTTGATAAAATTTTACAAAAATAAAAAGATATATTTTACACAACAAAGACAATGCTGAGTGTGAGTGCGGACTAACCGTGGTGAGTTTTGTATATACGGGACAGTTGAAAAGAACTACAACGAAACCTGCTCCGATTCTTGACCTTGCCTCTTGGAGGAATGTGTATTTTTACAAGGTAAAAATGCAATGCATTGATTGTTTTGGATGCTTGATTGGATGTTTTTCTGCTGGACGTCAGAAATAAGATAAATTCTCTCACTGTCTGCTCGTGACCTGAACTCAACCCATCATGACGACAATGTTTATGGTATTTGGTACTAATGTATGAAAATCAGAATTTTTATCTCTTGTATAACCAAAGAGGACTTAAACAATATTTAAAATGTGTACTTCTTAATTGTTTACCCAGGCTTTTCGGATCCTGCTAGCGAGATATTCTCAGAGTGACTCTCTATACATCTCGAATATACAAACACACAATAGAATTTAGAGATTTTGGCATAGCAATGTTTGGCTTCAGTCAGTTCTAGTGGTATCGTTGAATTTATTCAATCTCTTTTTCACATGTTAAAGAATAACAAATTTCCCATCATTTATTGCGACACAAATAAATTATTTACATGTGTTATACACTAACTGCACAAAACAATAAGAAATAAATAAATAAACTGATATCAACTGTGTAACCTTTTTGGTACTGCAATTATTTTTAATTAAAGATGATTGACCAGATCCCATTAAGCAAATGCAAACTCATGTCCCCTGCCACTCTCTTGTCAAGAATGTCCACAAACCGGTTTAATCTTTCTCAACATTACTTTATATTGTGATCTGATAAAGCCAATAATATGTTATCTGATACTTATTAAGCAGGCCAGCATAATTTTGAAGGCTTCGATCATTCCGAACATGCCTTTCTCTTATGTAACCGCCATATTGATGATAAGATTCTTGTTAAAGGTCACTGACCACCTATATTGTATAAACGTGTGATATTATTATAGTCATAAACTAAATGCATTTGTTATGTATGCACACCATAAAAATGTTTAATTAGACTTTAAATTCCGCTTTTTTAAATGAAAAAATTATTCGGCAATCTCCATAAACAATCGGTAGTTTCCGCGTACCAAAAACGGATATGACGTACATTTATTCCTTCTATTCAACCTAGCCATTCAAGTGTTTAACTTCCCCACGTAAATGTCTATGTGATATATCTTACGATCGTGCTTTTGTACAGCGAATATGGTGCACTGCGTTGCAAATGGATGTAACCAAAAGAGTGATGATGGGAAAAGGGGTTCTTTCTTTTTCCGAAAGTCCCTTTTTACCAGAAAAACAGTGGATTCAAGCTGTGGGATCGAATAGGGTGAGGGATGGGAAAGTTGTATCGTTTATGCCGGATTATAGTCAATTTGGCCCAAAGACAATTCGGCTCAAACTTAGTTTGAACAAGTTCGTTTTTTTTTCAAACAACAAGGAGATACTACGTAAGATAGCTTTTACGAAAAAAAACTAAATTTAAACAAACTATCTTGATATTCTTTCAAAGAAACTAATCATACTTCGTAACATACATATATATGAGAGAAAACACAAACTGACATATCTTGCTGGTTCTAATTAAAATATTTATATACATTTTTATGCTAAAAAAAATATATGCATCTGCACAACGACGTTCTCAATTTAAGTCTTCCAGTCAAATTATCAATACTGATTTATAAAACAATATTCTACAGAATACGTTTACATTTTTATAAGGGTAGTGTACAAGAGATATCATAACAAATATATTTAATTTTAGGTTGCAGGTTGTAACACTGCTGTATATAATACACACTCGATTACATATATGAGAGAGAGAGAGAGAGAGAGAGAGAGAGAGAGAGAGAGAGAGAGAGAGAGAGAGAATAATGTTAAGCATTTTCTCAATGTTTAGTTGCTGCAATATGAAGCTCTTACCAGTTAATTTTATTGTTTGTTTTTATTTTTCAAGTTGTCTTAGTGTGTGCGCTCGTAAATTAAAAGCTTGTCATTACTAGTCAATATCGTCAATCATATTTGCTCCATTATTCCATACAAGTAAGAAAAGAAATCATTTTGTGTTGAATTTGTGCTTCCCCCCTTGCACGGTACAAATAAATTGATAAACATACACTTATTTGAAAATAAAATGAAAGAAATTCCTTCTTTTTTCATTTTGCGAAATTTATTAAAGAAAAAAATACATCCACGAACTCCGTATATATAGCGGATGCCGACTTGCGTATGCATCCTTACTGTAGTGTGTATCGCTTATGTCAATAACTAACATCAATTATGATAAATAGAAGCCCGTGTGATGAATAAACACAGCGAGCAATAAACTCCTTGCTTAAACTTACCGACAAGATATCAAACACAAAGGTTATTTTATTACAAAGCAAACCAATCCCGGAACTGACCTTGGTATCTTTTAAGTGTGCCTACTTTTTCTTATGAAGTCGGCCGAGATAACGAAGCCAAGTTTGGTTCTTTTGGATTCTTTTAAGTGTGCCGATTTCTTTTCTTTTTTTTTATATAAAGTCGGCCGACATAGGGAAGCCAACATGAATTCCTTTTTACCTGTATTAACGGGAATTTCAAAATAAAAATGAAACAATGGAACAGTTCTGAAAGCGACACAATCTAGTGCGTCGTGCACGCATATCGATACAAGGCTAAACAGTAAATTAGTTTTCAGTACTGTCATCTATATGTTCCCTATCCATAGTTTATAGTGTTTTAGTTTTTGACAACAAGAAGCATGTACTTCGTCTTGTAGGGATAAATGTACGTCATTTCCTGGTAGCTTCCTCTACAGGTGGGAAATCGTAGCTAAGGGGAAGTAAAAGAGTTGTATACTTCTATTTCGAGTAATTAAATTATTATTTCTTCTTTACACTTGATAATTTTTTTTGTTCTTTTTGTGCGAGTATAACTACTGTTAATCAATTAATGCAAACCTGATGTAAAAAAAAAAATGTTGGAGTATGGCCAGTGACATTTAAAGAAAACAATTGATGAAGGGTATGGGGGAGGCATGTTAAGAGCATGTTGAATTCTGCTATGCATTGATTCGAACTATACTAACAGTGTATTAAAAGGATAATTTTATAATCCCAATCAAATGTAAGATATATTTAATCATGCATTGCAAGAAACGCGACATGTGTTAAAGTCGCAAAGGTATTAAAATGTGTCCATTACGTAACACGACAGCACCCCAACGGCTAATGCACGTTTTTTATTTATCCAAAAAACACTCAAACTTTCATATTAATTTTCAGATATTAGAAACAATCCATTTCAGCGACATATTTGAAATTAACACCACCCTACCCACCCAGCATTCTTCATCCTACCTCATATTGAACATGTAGATTTGGAATATTTTTGTTTACTTTTGGCAAAGTAAACCACATTAAAATATTTTCCTTGCACGGCCTGTTACAAAGCATTACTTAGGTATATCCTGCCATGATGGTAACAATATTCTACTCGAACAGCGAACTATATTGCCGTTTCTACTTTCCGTACGTTCTTCGTAGTGGTTGATGTTTTAGTTTACATAATATACATGTATGTGAAGTTAGGGAGTCAGGTTTAATGATGAATGCCTGAAAATGGCTTATTCCAAGACAATTCTTAAGGGCACAGTTCCATCAAAGTTCAGTGTCAGATAAATGTTCTCTAACTGAAGAAATCCTAATATAAATGATTCAAATTCCACTTTTAATGTATAAATATTCTTTAATTATTAATGTTTAAAGCACACAACTTTTATGAATTTATTCACCTCCCAGAAGAGGTTTCATTAGCTATTTTCTTTTACCTGAGTCTAAATTGTCAAGGTTTGTTCTAAACAGAATTTCCAATGAAGTTCTGTACTTTTGAACATATTCGAACAACTACGGTTGTTACTGTAGAAACTGACGACACCATATTAAACGTCGACGTAATGAAGACCTTCATCACAGAAGAGGTAATGTGTGTTGTGGAAAAACCGGTTGTACAGGTGGAAGAGATGGATCCAGAAAATGGAGAAAGAAGAGGAGGAGACACTACAACATATGCAACAGACCCATACGACGCTTAGAAACTTGGAAAATAGCGTCAAAGACGCTTGGAAAATAGCATTAAGTTAGTTGACGTGGGAGAAAGAATACCATCTCAAAACATTTAACTATGACCCTGGATCTATTTGATACATTCCAAACATACTTGCCGACTGCTGTTTGCAACAATTTTAAATGGAAATGACATTTGCATACATATGAGTAACTGCATCCATTGTGTTAGATAAAGCTGTTGTTACAGTCTATTATAAAGTTCAATTATGCGCTTGACTGCATGCTATCTACATAAGTAGCAAATGCTTTCTAACGTAACTAATACTATTTAAATCCTACTACAAGTAAACAAGCCCTCTGTTTAGCTTCGCTAGAAAAACGATAGAAAAGAAATGTCAAGTATTTTGATATTATAAACTTAATTCTTGACACAATTGTTTTTGCACCAATAATTTTGTATGTATGGATGAGAGAGAGAGAGAGAGAGAGAGAGAGAGAGAGAGAGAGAGAGAGAGAGAGAGAGAGATGTGAAGTCATAAATGGTGCCCTGTACTGTATTATTGTATACATTTAATAGTGTTATGCGGTTAAGAATGCATGAAAGAGAATGGCATGTAGACACGTAACTTTCGGAAGATTTCCGTTATAAAATAACTTTCCTTAAGTTCAATATGACATAAAGTTTGGTACCAAAGAACTCTTCTCATGAACGTATTTATGAAACAGTTTAAGACTATGACGAGTGTTCTAACTAATAGGAACGTCATATAGAATGAGACATGATACAAACAATAAGATATAGTTTTGACATCTAAAACAAACCAACCATATTTGGTCAAACATTCCAAACGTATTTTGGCCAAGTTTTGTTTTCGATACTTCAGTAGCAACTATTCAACCTCCATAGCAACCTTAGAAAATATACTTTTCTCATATCCCCAAAAATACAAAGTTCAAAATGAAATTAAAGAATCGGATGAAATATTTATCATGGCGTGATCTACAAAAAATATGTGTCTCTTGGTGTCGATGATAGCCAGGTGAGAAACAAAATGTTGACTTCTTCAAAGCTACTTCATTTAACAGGCCCGGCCCAAGGATGCGCGGGGCCCAAGGCAGCAAGCGATGAGCGCGAGGCCCCAGCAAAAAATTGCATGCGGAGAAGCGCGGGGCACAAGTCGGTTGCCTTGTTCGCCTTGCCCTAGGGCCGGGCCCGTCACTTAAGGTTGTCATGCTTTCAGGAAATGTTCCAGTCAATTACGCTTCTTTTAGCCTCAAAACAAACCATCCGTCTTTTTATCAACGAAGTGGAAAACATATTTTGATATTTTTAAAACTACAGTGGCAATTCAAATCAACTTTATAAATAAAAATACAAATTATGTATTTTTTTACATTATCTACAATAGTTGTATCCTTGGGGGCCTCGATGCCCAGAAGCTGTTTGCTAAGTTTAATGCAATCAGGTGAAAAAGGTATGCAACCCTAGTTTAACCTGCCAATTGCTATTATATTTGTCTTAGAGTGTCGTGTGAGCCCAGTGAGACATAGCATGTCCACTTGGGCTGCATATACTTGTTTTTGTTTTCAAGGCATATTTTATAACACCTTATACAATCATCTCATTTATTGAAAACGAGGCAACCCATGAATAATAGCCATTATTCATATTTGCTCCAGTTTGAAACAATATTTTTTTTTAAGGTTTTGTCAATAAGCAAGTGGTATATAGAATTTATTTTGTCTATTTGTCTTCCTTGTCTGTTTTCATATAGTGCTTCACTTGGTAACATCACATTTGCACTATGGAAGAACGTGGAATGACCATGTATTGTGCACCAAAACTTGGTCACTATGACCTATTTTCCAGAATTTATCCAGATGCAAACAAAGTTAAAAATTCATTCTGGGCCCTCAGTTCACTACATTTTGTCTAATGCCACCAAACTTGGACTAAAGGGGCACCTTACGATGGACGTGTGTTGCTTACCAGAGCTAGACTGCTGTGACCAAATTTCCATGATTTATTAAAACTGCTTAAAATTTGTGCCTGTCCTTCTTGCCTCCGGTGTTTGTATTTATTAAATTTACTAACATAAAACATGCACAGTTTGTGCATTTTCGAATGAAAACGTTTCAAGCAAAAATTATGTCATTTTATCCTACTTCCCAGAATTTCTTGATAATTACCAAACGTTTGTATCCATTTAGTATTGCAAGTAAGTCGGTACGGTCAAGCACATAGTACAAATAGGAGTTTTAAGACAGGATCAGAAGGTCGGTTCTTACAGGTGGAAGTAAAGATCTGCTTGCACTATTGCCCATAGTATAGTGCTAACGCCTAAACTGTTGTAAATATTTTCTATTGAGTGTAGAACTTAAGATGGTCATGTTTCAAACCAAAATTGGGTCATTATAACGTACTTTTCAGGATTGTTTCAAAATTGCATAGACATTTGTGCCTATCCTCCCTGCCAGAGCCGAATTGGTTAGACCACTACATCTACTGTCAATAAATTTACTCTTTTTGTGTATCTATGGATAGGATGGGGATATGTGGAGAAGAGCAACACTGAGTCACTGCAACCTACTTTGAATGCAAAAAAGTGGTGGAAATTATTTCCTGGCTCAAGTTCCGAGACCTCTATTGCTATAACAAAATACAATGAGAATGCAATTTAGAACTTAACATTTCACACAATGATGCCTGTGTTCAATTTATAATACTTTTTAACCTATTACCATCAAAAGTACATGCTGATTCCACATGGAAAATCAATTATGTAACAAACCAATACTGGGTTCTTGTGACCTACAATCTGTATTTGGTTTGTCCATTCCCACATACAGTGACTGGTGTCACAGACATAAAGGTTATCTTGTGAGCACCTGCTTACTACAATTCTTGGTTACTGACAAATGTAGTAAATTATAATATTATGTATATTTAATTTAATTGTTTGTCTGTTAGTTTTAAATTTTTGTATTTCATTAGATGTTATTGCAATGTAACATTTTTTGCTCGACTTGATCTTGTCCAAAATTGAGTTCATTTCTTCCTGGCTTGATAAAGTTCTTTTATTTTTTTTTTTTATTTCATTTATGTAAACAACTAATAATAGCTTCATTATTCTCTATGTGTATGAGCTTATTAGCAGAATTATTATTCAGTTAAACAAGAAGGAGTAAATATGTTGATTAGGTTCAGGGTTTTGGAGATTCCCAAGTGAATTTTGTTGGCTATTGTGTTGTAAATAAACACGGCTCATTAGATCATTCTAGAAGGTTATTTCCATTAGGTAATGACTGTTTTTAGAAAATGGTAATTGTGATCTGAGGTCAAGCTGAGAACTATATTATCTTGTAACTGTGAGGAGTTTACCAGTCGTGCTTTAACATCTAGCACTTTAAGTTGTATAATGTTGTGACCAGTTAAGGCTGAATTTTATTTTCTTCAAATTATTGAATTCAAGTGATTATTTTCTCAGGAAATACAAATGTGCTCTGATAAAATTTTGGGATAAAGACATTCATTGGAATTTATACTGAATTCAAACCTGGAATAATATTTATGTGATTCAACAAGAGACTGTTGACACATCAGTACTTCGTAGACCATAACAGACACGTCATCGCCTTCAATTTTTATCTCTTTGGGACTTGAGCTGAATTCTATTCAGCACTTTTTATTACTAGGACTTGTGTCTTTAATTCTTGGATTATTTTTGGATTTAATTTGCAATATCGTAAGTTCTTTTTTCTCATTTTTGTTCACTTTGTATTCTAGGGAAATAAATTATTTGTTAAATTTTACAAAGCTTGTTGTCTTCACTCTTTTCTGTTACTTATTTTAAGGGCACAGACTCGTAACAATAAGTAAGACATGTAACTAGATAGAGGAAGCGTAATCAGATGTGATCAGGTGCGGTTGCAGTTGCACCTGTCTAGTTTCATTACATCCAATTTGTAATTTTGTAAAAAAAAAAAATGTGTGAGGGGGTTAGTCGAACATCACAGCAAACAGCACAGCAAATGAGCCTTAGCTGTCTAGGGTCCTTTGCTAACACAGTTTCCATCAGTTTTCATAACAACTGAGTCTAAGGTGTCTTGAATGGTCTTTTATAGTTTTGTTCCATTCGGATTATTTATAAATTCATAACATTGGAGGTCTGGTCTCTGAGATTGTTACTTATGCTATTCTTTGATTTAGAAATATTAGCGTTAGCATTGGCCCCGTAAACAAGTATTTGGCGAACCAGTCTGGATAGCTCATCACGTTTACCATTGACGATGGAAATCCCAAATCCGATCATTCGAGATTGAATAATTATATCAATAGGTTAACGTCTTTGTTCCGAATAAAAGAACGTAAATAGGAGATTTTCCCCCAGTTTTAAAATATTTTTTAAAATTCGTTATGTTAATTTTCGATAATTATGATCTTATACTCATGAAGTAAATGTATAATATAGTATGGTCCAATAAATGCAAAATTACAGGTCTATCGGAAAAAATGAAGTATCTAATTTTGGGGTAATGTAGATATAGGGCCTTTCTAGGCTGGTCAACATTGTATTTAATTGATTTAACAAACTTCCCATTCTTAGAGAAAAAAAATATCTAAATATTTACATTCAGCACAAATGTCAGTTAGATTCTCATAAAATCCAAAGCTGTATTTATCAGCTTTTCGTGTACCAAAAATCAGAATCTGTCTTTATGAAACTGATACTCAGATTACATACCTCTGGGTATTCGTAAAGTACATTTAAATTGTGTTGCTATGGATATTCGTAAAGCACATTTAAATTATGTTGAAAAGAGTTTTCGTCAGTACCCAAAATTACAGTGTCATCGGCAAAACATGTATAAAAATTCGAATACAATTTCCTTCAGATTTCACAGCTAATGAATCTAAGCCGTCTAGAGCCCATTGCTTACTACTCCCTTTAGATTTCACCTTTAATGAGTCTAAGCTGTCCGTTTCCCTTGCTTACAATTTTCTTCAGATTTCACACAAAATGAGTTGAAGCTGCCTAAGGTCCTTTGCTTACACAATTTCCTTCTGATTTCACACCTAACGAGTCTAAACTGTCGAGGATTCTTTTCTGGCACAATTCCCGTCAAATCTTTGTATATTTATTATTTCGATTTTAGAGATGAAAACAACTTAATTAAATTTGACATAATTGCACCCAAAACAAAATCCCACACAACTTATATTTCAAATCCAGTTTAAACGAGAATGTACTTCATGGACTACATTCTTGTGCTGATTTTTTTCAGGTTCCACCCTGTCTAGATTTCTGGTATCGTTTATGATGTTCAAGGCATGAAAAGCTGAATAATGTTTAGTAACTGAAAGTGTCTAAAAGGGTTCTTTTAGTTGTCTCAGAAACTTATTATAAATGTTGCGCATTTGTTTTTCATATATAGAAGAAAAACGAAAGTACTGCGCTGTTCAAATAAGTGATCACGTAGCCCCGTCACGTGAGCCACCATGTGATCTAAAATCGTGGGTTAAAACAGACGTTTTCTAGTAGAATTGCCAGTCGTATCTTACACCTTTAGAGCTCAAGGTGGTTTTTATGTTGATGCCAGTTGATTTAGACTTCTTCTATTTTGTGGATTTAATAATTTATATTCTCTAGAAAAAACACACAAGTGCTCTTTTTTATAAAAATTCTGGGACAAAGACATTTAGTGGAAATTTATTCTGGAATTCTAAACGGGAACATTATAAATTGTGATTCAACGAGGAACTGTTGCCATCAGTACAACGACCTCATCTGACGTCATAGCCTTCCATATTGGAACTTCATCGAGATTCGAACCTGGATTCAATTAGAACTGTTTAGTGATAGGACTTATATTTTTCAATTCTAGGATTAATTTTTGGATTATATTCACAAACCGTAAGTCCTATTTCATATTTTTGCCTTGTTTTCTTGGGAAATAAATTATTTTGTTAAAACTTATAAAGCAAGTTGGCTTCACTCTTTTCTTTTGTTAATTTTGTACGAGCCTACACGTAACAATTGACATCATCCGTGAATTCATCTTTATTATTAAATAGGCAGACAGAAGGCTCATCTTTTAATTTTCATGTTTTACATTGGGGGGGGGGAGGCTGTTATAACGTAAACTTCCTCACTACTTGAGATAATCTACTATCCCATTTCACAATGAATAGTATGCTCTATCTACTTCGCTAAAATGGCGTATCAAAACCGCTTTACTATTAGGAGAATACATTAACTGTGTTAAAACTATTTCATCTCATCAACGACAGCAGAAAGTATTTTATTATCTCAGAAATTAATGTGAAAGCATCAACATATATTCTTACGAAGCCGACATGACATTTGCGCCTTAAAGTACCATTTTCATGCGAAATGTGACCATATTATGCGTAGTCAGGCTATATTTTCTTACTGAGGAAATCCTAACACACATCAAAGGTTGAATTTCTTTAAACGCGTTTCTCAGCCTTTTTGGCACTGAACACAAACTTAATTAAAAAACAATTTTGACAAATTTAATCAAACAGAAGAAATAAAATGCAGCGTAAATTTATGGAAATTGATAGTAGTTCTCCTTGGATAAAATTATGGTTGACATTTTATACTTTCCGGGTTTCCGAAGTAAACATTGGGGTATTTCTAAAATTCAAGGTAGACTGGAATCAGATATACAAGAAATGGCAATCTTAATGAGATATTTCTTGCGCACTGCGAAGATTTCGGGTGAATTCACTCACTGGATTGGGGGATATGATTATTTAATTACCACCAAAATGCGACCCTGTACGGAAACAATCGAGAGACATCACGTAACATGCCGATACCTATGCGCGAGCTTGTGATATAAGTAGAGGATGTGTGCACACTTTTCATAATAGTCAGCGATAGCATGAACAAAACCTACTTTTGTTTTGCAACGTTGCATATTTCCATTAAGTACCGCTGACTGTCTCTGTGACCTAGTTTTATTTTCATTAACGGTTTGTCTTATGTTTGTTTAGTACTGACTTGCCTGTATCGCCACAGAAAGGACACTTTATGTATTATTAATACGTTTCTTCACACAAAAGGCGCAGAAATCTTTTGTACACTATTGACACCATCTGGATATGGCATTCTACGGATGTCAGAATTCAGGTCATTTACGATTTTCAATCTGTAGTATGTTGTAATGGTGCAAACTGAAACAATTGCAATTTTGTCCAAATAGGTGTTGGTGAGGAGTCACGTTGCTATATGCGACCTATCCATTCAAGTAATTTAAATACTTGCAAAATCATTTTTATTATTTAACTCTACTACCAAATCAAGTATCGAAGTGTTCAGTTTGGTTATTTAAATCTACTTGCAAAATCAGGTATCGAAGTGTTCATTTTGATTATTTAACACCATTACCAAATAAAGTATCGAAGTGTTCAGTTTGATTATTTAACTCTGCTTGCAAAATCAAGTATCGAAGTGTTCATTTACATTATTTAACTCTTAATATGTTGTTTTAAACTATTTTGCACATGTGTTGGATAGCCGTATGTAAAAACGTGTCGATAATGTTTGCGTTTGCTTGTGGATGAACATAAAGAATAAAAGGTATATTTTCTATGAGTACGGCGATAAACAAGTTGACGATAGTGATTAAAGCAATTTGCATTTATATCAGTCCGATTCATAATTTATTATCCACTACGATCAGGTGTTCGCTCTAAACACGTGTCAGTTATGATCAGGTGTCCATCGAAGCATAACTGAAGAGCGTAATGACTCCTGAAAAATGCAAATATATTAGTTTTGTCTGGGCCTTAAACCTATAATACCTGCTAAGTCATCATTTCTTTCATTATTAAAGGCCTCTCGCGTTTTATCCCCATATTCTGTACCAAATCGACATTGTTACAGGCGAAGTAGTAATACCGACGATACGTACATGTATTACTGGATTTCCAGTACGCAAGTATTGCTGTATTATGTCACTATTCAGCTCTAAAAGTTTCCATTATGTAATGAAATATTTCATACTACATTGCCGTTTTATGTGTTTCATTATTATATCATTGCATTTGGATTATCAAGAGTATTGTCCTATTTTGTTGATCATTAAAATGCCAACGCCTTAAATTGTGTGGTATATGCAAAAGGGGAATCAGAAATATAGTTTAGGTGGCTTGAAGAAGCAGACGGAGAGTCTCTGAGACGAAGGCTCCGTCAGGAGGCCAGACTGCAAAGCCCCCAGAAACTCCTATATTTTAAGTGCTTCCATTGCATACTTTTACCTCTATAACTGTAAAGAAAATTTAATCTAAGAAACGTTCTGGCTACTTCATGTTTAGGGGTTTGGGAGAGGAGAGGGGGTTCTGGCTCCACCCCACCTCGAATCCAACACTGATAATATGATGAATATACCTCTATCGTCCAGAAAATTCGTTGTAGCTGGATTTCAAATGTGTCTAAAGCAATAGTTCAATATCATGCCAGAATTATTTAACATATGACTGGTCTTCAGTTTTTGATTTTGCAACGTACAAGAAGGTCTAGCATCTAATACACAGATAGAAAGTACTTGAAAAATTTGGAGAAGGAATTGAATCAAGAATCTGGTGCTTGTTGCTTTCATTTCGTTTGGTAAGTTTTCGGTATCATAACTGTAGCATTTTATGTCTATTTAAGTAGTGTTGGTTTACAAATAAATGAGCATGACTATATGAGTTAAATTATGGTCTCATAATTACTTTCGTAGCCTAACTGATCAAGTAGCAGTTTGCAATTTGTGAATATCTATCAATAAATGTTTTGGTGTGTATGTGTGTGTGTGTGTGTGTGTGTGTGTGTGTGTGTGTGAGAGAGAGAGAGAGAGAGAGAGAGAGAGAGAGAGAGAGAGAGAGAGAGAGAGAGAGAGAGATTTGGCAGCTTATAGTGATATCAAACACTGGGTCATCATGCCGCAGACATGTAGTATCGTGTCCCACTCAGCTATATTATCCTGACACCAGGTCGACCAGTCCCAGCACTAACGTCTTAATGCCGAGCGCCAAGCGAGGCAGCTACTAGTACCATTTTTATAAGTCTTTTGTATGACTCGGCCAGAGTTCGAAACCGCGACCTCCCGCATCCGATGCGGACTCTCTTACCACTTAGAACACACTATTTTTTTTGGGGGGAAGGGTATCCTATCCTTGCAAGAAATGATAATTCATACAAATAGGACAGGTCTAGTGGTTGTTATTTTCGATTTTCAAATACTTCGAAGTTCTAGTGCTCTTGCGATTTTAAATTACGATTGTTAATGTTTTTGTCTTATAACAAATAAAAAATAGTACAAATGAAAGATTGGTTTAGAACTCCATAAACGTCCACTACTTACTAAAATTAGCATTAGGGTCAATGGGAATTTAATTAGTTGTTAGTGTTTTAATGAACATGTAGAAACAGACTTTGCATATCTAAGAGAAAGTAAAGCGTATTTCGAATAAATGCAGAAAATAGTCTTGACTTTATTTAATGGTCGAAGCAGTTATCTCTGTTAAGAAATAATTTCAGTGGTTATTTATTTCTGTGATAGCTTTGTGACTGAATATTCTAACATTGTGCCAAGTTTATATATTCTACTGATGTATGTTTTATCAGAAATTGTAAGAGAAGGTCTTACATTCATATTATAGGTATTTTGTTTATATTTTGGGTTCCCTCATTCCACCAGTCTTGATGTACTAGTAATAACCAATCTCTTTTGAAGATGCGACAGCGAAAAATTACCTATCTCCACCCGTCTAATTCCGCCAAAAAATCTAAAGTAGATGGATAGATGGGTGGATAGATAGATAGATAGATAGATAGATAGATAGATAGATAGATAGATAGATAGATAGATAGGTAGATAGATAGATAGATAGATAGATAGATAGATAGATAGATAGATAGATAGATAGATAGATAACAATATTCTTTGATGCATTAGAACTTGCTTTTGAAAGATAATTTTTCTATCCTTTTCGTGAACAGTTAAAATTAGAAAGTTTTTATGCTTATAAACGGTTTGAATAATCTAAGAAAAGCAAAGGAAATTTTCCTTCCATTAAATTTAAGCAGGATCTACCTATATTACCGCCCGTCTTTAGTAACCTTGAAGTCAAGGAATAAATGTTTTACATTATTTGAGCACATTATCAAAATCTATGCAAGAAAATACTGTTTTATTTCAGTCTAAAAGTACCATCAACGCATTTTAAAGGAATGGGGGAGTGGGTGCCTCCTTCGTAAGTTAAGAAACAGAGAAATCAAATGAACATGGGAATCAATTTAACCATTTTCGACATTGCCCACTGAACGAAAACAATAAAAGCAAACATAAGGCTGACTAGAGTATTTTATTTTAAAAAAAACAACATATTGGTTAATCGTAATTCCTGGCTCTAGTGGAATATTTTGCGCAGTTCTAAAACCAGCAACATTTATTAGATTATTTTAGCGAGTATAATTCAAAGAGCAATTGCCCTTCCGAATAAATATAATATTTGATTCAGACAACATAATGTTTCAACACAGAATGTCTATGCAAGTTCATTATGATGTCATATAGTTTGACTAGAGTTCGGTTAGAGTAATGTTTTACAACGAAAGTGTGTCGGTTGCGCTACTAAGCATTCCAGTTGTTGAATATTCATGAAAAGGGATGATAATGGATGTAGATATTCCAGATTTACAGTAATGTATTTGTGACCGGATATCTGCATTATTCGATTTGAAACTGTGCACTACAGAAGACACAGAAAAATTTTATTTATGGTCGGAATTGCATCACATAATAAGAAACATTAATTCGTCTGAGCTCTTTTACCGCGTAAACATCTTGTGGTTGGATAAGGTTCTCTCAGTTTGGAGATCGGTTTATGTCCACATTCTTCTTTGAACAGATATGAATTTAATTACTCCTGGAAGATAACATTTAAACCATTCTTGTATATAGGGTGGCTTCCATGTCAGAGGTATATTGCCCACCCACCCTTCTCCCCACGCCCTTTATCAATTGACCAGTTTCCTCGGCTGTCTGTGTTGTTGTTGTTATTGTTGTGGTTGTTCCTGCTTGGGGTTTAACGTCATTTTTCAGCGCATGGTAATCTATGCATGGCGTAACGAACCCCTGTGATGAAAATTGCCCATATTCAGACAGAACTGACCTTTTTGCCCTAATTCCCTTTTGGCAGTTGATTCGAAAAATGGCCGCATAAGTGTTTATAGTAATAGCAGAATCAAATAGTTTCAGAAGGCGAGGTAAGGAGATATTTCCCATCATCATAGCCAATTAGTAAAGAGAATACTGTGCAAGAATTTCATGGGC
>JAECUM010049740.1:0-22127 GCA_016617855.1 Megalonaias nervosa | reverse complement strand
GCATGGTATAAGTAATTGATATACCAATACTCTTGGTATATCAAATTGTGATCTGCCCGTGGCGCTATAATAAGCATACATAAACATTCTTGGAACTGTGTGTTGTTGGGTGTTGGGTCTATTCCTTTAGATCAATGATGAATTTCCACTCATTAATCATTTGTGACGTATGAAAATAACGTTAAAAAGTAATAATAGTCCCCGTTTTCTAAAAGAATTAAACATGGTACACAATTTAATCGTAATCCTCTCTTTTACCGTTTCCCCTTCCCCCTCATGTCAAAGGGACAAAATATGCTGAAATCTGGAGTGAGACAGAAAAAGAAATTATAGGATCTAACGTTAATCTCCTTTACATATTAGCATGAATACACTTTATGAAAATAATTTAAGAGTTTAAATTCTGCTGGTAGAAACGGACAAATTTATTAATAATTACCTTTGTCAGTTTTGCACTTGACAAAAGTTTATTTTCTGTAGTTAAGATAATACGTAGCTAAAAAGCAATGTATGTATGTATGTATGTATGTATGTATGTATGTATGTATGTATGTGTGTATGTATGTATGTGTATGTATGTATGTATGTATGTATGTATGTAAGGATGTATGTATGTATATATGTATGTGTGTGTATGTATGTATGTATGTGTATGTATGTATATATGGATGTATGTATGTATGCATGCATGCATGTATGTATGTACGTATGTATGTATGTATGTAAGTATGTCTGTATGTATGTATGTATGTATGTATGTTTGTCTGTATAATGTATGTATGTATGTATGTATGCATGCATGCATGCATGTATGTATGTATGTATGTATGTATGTATGTATGTATGTACTCATTTCGATAGGTAGATAGGTAACAATATATGTGCCCTAGTGTGAAACCTGATATGGCACTAGGATGCCAAAGCTATCAAAAAGTACGCTTAAACATTACTTTTGTAAATCAATCGAGAGATATTTTATTTTGAAAATGTGTACATCGCCCAGAGAGTATGTATGGTGGTCGGAACAAACCACAAGTAGAAAATTTATTACATCTTTTGACGTCAATATTTAAAAAGGTTTTTTTAATTGAAATGATCTAAATGATAGGAAACTACACAAAGTTAAAGAGGTCAATATCTGAAACACAGTCATTTAAAAAGCATATTTCAATACTACTGATTATCAACTAACTAGACATGACATCGGTTGTTGGAATACTTAATTTAATCATATCGCACTTGTGTCACACCTGTCATTATCGACCTGTGTTCGCAATGCAGAGGTATAGTTGTACTATATTCCTTTACGCAAACCATCTGCCTTTGTCTGGCACAGTAACGCCATTAATTAATCTGATTCTATGCATGATTTTCCCAAGTATACCCTTCATATCACATGCGTCTCTTTCGCAATGATCAAATCATTCATCTTCCCAAAGTTGTAATAGGAAAGAGCTAAAGTCATAACAATTTCTTTCACTGACCATGAATGAATCTGAAAAAAATAACAATTGGTGCCTCTGTGACTATTAGCTGACCGAAAACTGTCAAATCTGTTGAAGTTATTAACGAATTGCAATCGAAGTTTCGAACTTTTAAAAGCCAGAACAGTGAACTTTATATCCGTAATTAGGACATGTTTGTGACCTATTAGTTCAGATAAACGTTTAGCTAATATATGCGTTGATGTGTAAAAAACCAAATTAAAATAAAAATGTAATAAGAAAGGAAAAGTAACTAAACTAGTATATAATAAATAAGTTCCATACTGTCTCATAGCCTAATTATTAGAGAAAATGGTCCTAGTAGATATAAGTGAATATATAAACCACGCAAGCAACCTTGATTAAAGGAATAAATTAAGTTTTAGCAATCATGTTAGCCCTTATACAAAAGGGAAATTAATAGAATGAGATATGCAAGAAACCAATATTTGCAAAAGTACTTCTTTTGATCACCATTTGATTTTTAATTTTTTCGACATGTGACATCAGTAGCTCGAAATTATTCAGTTAAAGAAGTCTTTCATGCATTCTCCTCTAGTCTAATACGATCAGATTACGGATCGGCTCAATACACCTTCAATCTACCGTATTGGAGATGGTCATCCCGACAGATGCACTAGCCTGCAAGTGCAAGGTCATATCTGACGCGAGATGTTTACAATCTTGAACTCTTTTCTTATGATCACGATGAGAACATTGTCTAAGGAAAAGGGATTCTTTTTCTCTATTTGTACTTGAGACAGAATATCTACATAATTTTGAACTCGAGCTTCTGTGGAGTTCCGATTATAAAGTATAGCTTTTCGTATTAGTTCTTTGCTGCATGTGCTTAGGTACTTGTATAATTCTTCTTTACAGTCATTTAGCTAAAAGGGCATTGTCTATGTAACCTTTTCCTTCATGGATGAATTGTTCTTTGCTGTGGTGACGAAGCCTTCATATATGTCTTTTTATTTTAAAATGTGACTGAAACAAAAGCAATCGTTTTCGATGCCGATAACATTTTAACGCTTCAGCGACTCGGTTTGTAATAAATCACAATATAAAACATGAAGCGGTGGAAAGAATAGCTGAGAAAGGACAATGATCTCAGAGATTCACCGAGATAAAGAAACTAAACATCATCCATTGTGCTGCCAAATATATCAGCTGAAACAAGTCTTAGCTGGCATGCATCTTCACTATTTTTATGTAAAACGTGAATTTCAGACAAGACAAATACCTGACGTTCCGCTAATCAAGTTGTTGATCGAAATTCGTCTCACCGAAGGCTCAGGGTATATGAAACCCAGGTAGGTGATATGCACCATTATCACACCACTACCAGCCTTAATGACGAATGTGTCGTGCTACAGCATCTTTTTATGGTATCTGAGTATACTTGGTACCCTAATCTGTAATACGGACAATCATTCGAAAAACTAAATAATTCCATCTGTTGATTAAATGTGACATTAAAATATTGTTGACACATGCATTTCAACTCTGCAATATGTCGCAGAAATGTAAACATAAATAAAAAATGAACTGGATGGGAATTGCCCATGGCATGCATTAACACACCCATTAAAATACTACATGATATATGCTTGACAATACCTGAACAGGTCCATACAATAATGAGATCCGTGTGGTTTCCTAAGAATTTGGTTCAGACTTATTCATTAATAAGCAACAAGATGATGATGTTTCATCTTTTGGGTTTAGTTCCATTTTTCAGCGCATGATAGTATATCCATGTCGGCCAGCATAACTGGAGGAGAAAGAACCACCGACCCACGGGAAGCTACTGGAAAGTTTTCACACAAACCCACATTGGCCGAGCCTGAGACTCGTACCCACGCATACAGAGGTGAAATGGTAGTAATCAGTAAAGGCGAACGCTTTAGACCACTCGGCCACGCGGAAAGCTACTGGAAAGCTTTCACACAAACCCACATTAGCCGAGCCCGAGACTCGAACCCACACATACAAAGGTGAAATGGCAGCAATCAGTAAAGGCGAACGCTTTAGACCACTCGGTCACGCGGGGACCCTGAGTGAAAAGAGCTTTCGACCAATAAGTTTGCTATATATCGTTTATTTTCAAAACTTCCAAAAAGGCTTTGTCGGATGAGTAATGATAAAGATGACAGTCGATTCGCTCGAAGATTATGACATGAATGTTTAACAAAAGGCCGACGACGTAAAACCCAAATATGTTAATGTGGATTTTAAGCAAGGTAAGTACAGCTACCGCTTCAAAAAATTGTATACAATTTACACCAGGCTTGATATGCATCAATATCACTCTCCTATCAACCTTAATGACGTATTTGTCATGCTACACAATCTTTTTATCCTATTTTGAGTGTACTTGGCACCGACATTTGTATTACGCACAATCGTAAGAGAAAAGTACAGTAAGTAAATCTATTGACTAAATGTCGCCGTAAATATCATTTGCACGGGCATTTTATGTCCAAGAAATTTACACATGACTAGAAAATGAATAAGAAAGGAATTATCCATTGTACACCTTGACACAATCATTACATTATTGCATTATATATTATTGTCTGTATTTTACAGGCCCGTGAAATACCGAGATCCCCGTGTCTTTCCTTAGATTTGGAATCGGACGTCTTTCACCTCGGGGTAATAAAAGCATTCGACCAAAATCTCGAGTACGATTAAGTAATGAATAATTATACAATAAAAATTGTATGTCATCCCAAAGGTACACAACATCACAAGTCAAGATAAAGTTGTCCCGGACTGTCGAATCACCGGATGATTATGAACTAAATGTTCATCAAAAGGCCGATGACGTAAAAAAAAAAAAAAAATGATAATATGAAACGTGAGCATCGTAAGTGCAGCAGTACTGCTTTAGAAAAGTTGCATGCAGTACCCATCAGGACTTGAGTGTATGGATATTTTTGGATCAATTTCTAACAATTAGGCTCTGAACATTCTTACATTTTACCAAAGAAGAACGGCTTCGTGTTGAATAAAGTCACTTACCTAGAAATTGATCAAGGCAATGGACCAAGCAGCATACGAATGACGAATTATGTCATCTACAGAGAAGCCGATACCTACACTGACCAAGGATATAAACAGTTTACATACTCATGGACATGCATGATTATTGGTAACCTATTAGTAAACTAGTCATTGATATAGGTTTGAATTTCTAATATTTTGCAGTCTGAGATTAAGAACAATTAAGACTTACTGACTACACCTCTCAAAAGCATTAGTGGCAACGTAACAGAAATGCTAGCAGAGACAATTATATCCTTATAAGACCTTTGAAATTTTTAAGTATGTAGGTAAATTGATAGTATCTATAATAAAAGAACTGAACCATGCTTATATGACTACTAATTCAACCTGGAATTTCACCTGGTGTAACGCCACCTCCGATGCCAACGAGAAGGAAATCCCATTCTTTTGAGCACGCCATAGCAGGCAAGAGAACAAAATCCATTATCACCTTTGAAGATGATCTATGGCGCTTTGTTCTGAATTTAGACTATACATATAAACGGCTTTTTGCAAGAGGAAGATTTGAATACCAGGGTTTCGAAGTCTTTCCGAAATGTCCGTTCATACGTTTGCACACAGTAAACTGAGTTTTGTGTGTTCTCACATGATCGATTGATAAACACATACACAGTAATTTAAACAATTAATACTCAGAAAGATGAAGTTTTTGAACGCAAAATCTCGGTTGATATCAGACATGCAAATGCCAAACGATGTAAGAATCGGAAACTGTTAATGCAAGTAAAAATTCTCTATCAAATTTAATATATACTGCGTATATTGAAAATAATTTCTATTGCAAAATGGGCAAAGAAAATAAAACATAATGGATATTTATTAAATATGACGAAAATGTGTGCCAGCATCAGTTCAAAAATATTAACTTCATGTCATTCAGTTATTTATATATTTCACTAGCAACGATTAGCAGTTCTTAGGCCAAAAAGATGATGGACATAACATTTTACCTAATAATATCGAGTTTGAAGTAAACCAGTATATGTTTCCAGTGGTCAGCGCGCAAACTTCTGTTTAACCAGGTTCGTATTTAACGGAAACCACCTTTGTCCATTATAATGATCACCATTACTGAACTTGACACCCAGCTGTCACTTTTGTAAAAGCCCTTCCTATCTCAACATTATCATTCATGATTGTTCAATGAACTATCGAGTATTGTGTTTTTAGACCATTGACTGAGAAATAACACAGTCCCGACATGGCGATTTAGATTTTACAGTACTGGATCTGTAGCAGCTGCTCTTGACAACCTTGATGTGATCAAAAATCACCGTTTGCTCGGAAACATATTGAATATTTCGAGACAGTGTAGCAGTAAAGTTAATACTCATTATAAAAAATTACATTCACATTAAATGCTGAAATTAATAATAGGCGTCTGTATCAGGTAAAATAGAACTCCGTTTAATTTCCTTACCGTAAATGATAGAACGGGCTTTCTTTTATATGGTTTTTGTTTCGTGTTAAAAATCCTTTTACTTAATTTAATGATATGAAAATAGTAGTCATAGTAAAATTACCTGAAAATTTGAAAATTTTGACAAAAAACACTTTATGAGTAAACATTGCACCTACCTTGAAATCTGTACATATGGATAGTTTTCTCTTTACCTATCTCAGATCTCTTTATTAAAACAGACGACCTTTAACGTGGTCGTTTATAATACCTGTGAGCCACATACAATCTCTAGTTTTCTCATGCGACCAAAGTTGGAGGTGAAAATAAGTTTTAGAGGGTTGTTGGTTGAGATTTTCACAAGCTATGTATAATGTTTGCGTGTAAAATTTGCATTTTTTTTTTTCCCTCGAAATTTATGAATTTTCTTTCATAAGCGATTATACGTACCTGGTGAATTATATGTATGGATCGATTCAAAAGCATGCGAAAATGTATACTGTCTCCATCTTCAGAGAGTTGATGTGCTGAATTGTTTCTTTCTGGGTCCATGTGCCTCGGACAACGAAACCATTGATGTGACGTCGCCACCCTATCTTTGATTAATCTATTGTCACTGTGAAAGATGGTTCCTTATGGGTAAGTGATCAACTTTCATTCTGTTTGCTATGTTTAACCATAAAAGTAAATGTTCCTTTAGATGACCTGCAAATGAAAATAACTTTTTTCTAGCCTTTGTGAGGACGGGCGCCAGAAATACCGTATAAAGGATACAGAAATACAGTAACTGTATTTGTCTCATTCTAGGTCTAGCACGTATGTAATCTCTATAAATTATGTTATGAATCCTCTTAAATGTGGGCATTTTTTTCGCCTGCCATTTTCTGTGAAACAATGTGTGAACTACTGATATTTTGTGTGTATTCTGTCTGGAGTCGTTGACAGTTTACCCTTGTCTTGTTAAAAATGTTCCCAATGTGCCCCCTTGACTGATTTGGAACCACTTATGATTTGTCCTTGTTTACAATGACACCAAGCCGAATAAGAAGATAGAGAGCTCTCCCAGGATCTGAAAGAAGGTTACTTTTGATCTGATTCACTAAAACCATTCTTGCAAATAGACTGCGATTCAAATGCTGTTTCTCTCAGATAAGCCGTTTCTACTGATACACTTTTCAAGACAACATCGAGTACATTTCTATTTTTTCTTTCATTGCAAGGCTATAGTGAAATTGTATCAAAGTAGAGAACGTTATATTCAGTATCTCTGACCTCATAATCCGTGGTGAAGTAACTATTTGGGACTTAGGAATTACTCAAACCATGAGTCTCGTGTTCGTCATTTGTAATTTTTCAACAGCCGGAAGCTCAGATATCCTCAGCATAGTGTAGCAAGTTGTCTAACGTAGACCCCAAAGCTTCGAAACTTTTATTTCACTTACCCTCTAATATTTAAAATGTTTTGTCATTTTATTCTCTTTTCTGTCTTCCAGAAGACCCTGATTCGAACAATATTGCTGACTTACATTCGTCATATTGGCCTAAATCTGACGATTGCGGCGTTTCTTACAGCTGAACTAAAGTTGCCACTATAAAAGGATATATTCCGTACTTCACTATGAGATTATCTTGTAAAACAAGGTCCCGAAACTATCCAATAGAAGCACATAGATAGTTCCACAAAAATAAAACGCGGGAATGTATAAATAAGACTTTGTCTCGGGAAGGAAACCTGAAAGAAGGTTATGATTGGATCAAGAAACTAAACTGATATGAAAATATTGCCAAGTAACTGAAATTATTTGCGAAATTAAATTATTATCTTTATAGTTATATCATAGCAATCCAGTCTCCAGCATAAATCAAATGTAAGTTTATCTGCATGGGTTAATCTCCGTCACTTTATACTGTATAATAAAGTAACCTTGAAGATGATGTTTGTAGTCGAACTTCTGGGTGGGGTGTTTTGCTGAAGATTGAATTTTGTCTTTTGAAGTTCTATTCTGGAGCAAGTTAGGTATATAATTAAGAGACAACTATTTCCGTTTATATATATATATATATATATATATATATATATATATATATATATATATATATATATATATATATAATCACCTTGCAGTGCCAAAAACAATAAATTTTGACTATTAGCTTCACCTCTCATGAATCTGAATGTTTTTATTTTTTTAATTGTGTATGATTTACTGTGCATGATGAAAACTCAGCTACATTTGTTAGAATATACAGATTTTTATTCTCTACCCGAATCATCGCTATCTATGACCAATGAATAAAAACAATAGCATTTTCTTTGAAAATAAGTTAATATAGTACGAGTTTCACACAGCATTGACTTTATACTGTCTAGAGGCTTGTATTCAAACAGCCGGCAGTTTTTGATGACGTAAAGATCAATGAGGGTAACTGCTACGATAAATCTACTGGAATATCCGGTGCTCCTTGATATTCTTTCCGTCTAAACTGCTACGAATTGGCCTAAAGGAGCCATCTACTTGCTCATCATAAAGGCCAATGTTGAGATAGGAAGTGTATATTGAAACAACGATTGCTATTAGCATAGTCCATGACCGTGTTTATTCTAATGGAGAAAAGGTCAGTTGATCTTTATAAATGATCAAACGGGTTACTGAGAAACTAGTGGAGGTGAATACTGGTCAGTTTCCAATGGTGTAATTTTGAAAGTAGATCAGGCCATTGAGTGCAGGCATGGTTGTGATCCCAAAATCAAACGGGAGAATAGGGACCTGTTAACCTAAATGAATTGATAAAGGAAAATAGTCTTTGGAAAACGTGGTGCAGATTCAAAGTTTTGGAAAATAAATCTCCCAGAAGAGGCACACACCCTCCTCGCCCAAAGTCTCTAAAAATAAGAATGTCGGGGACTCTAAAAGGGTTTCAGAGAACGCTCCGTCATATAGGCGATATCCTTGTATTTGGTGCAATTCAAAAACAGTATAATGAAATGTTGCAAAAATATCTTGATATCAATCGAACAAGTTGGAATCACTATGAATGCTGATAAGTGTGATATTTATATGACCGCTATCTCATTTTTAATGCATATAATTAACTCCGATAGATGCATCTTATACAAGCAAAATATAGGCTATAACTGAGGCGAAAGGTACGAAATGTGTGACATAAATCAGTATATTCCTGGGTATGGTTAATCACTGAATCTGCCTGAAAGGTCCAACTGACTGCGTGAATTATTAAAAGGGGAAAATGCATGGACCTGTAATCCAGCTCGAAAGAGAGCTTTCACAGATATTGAACAAGAATTAATATCCTCAACAAATATGGCATCTTTTGACCCAAGAAAGGAAATATTTTTCCGTAGAAGCCTCATCATTTTGCTACGACATAAGCAGGGAAATGCTCTTAGTAAGGTCGCGTTTAATTTGCAAGGATTGTCAGGAACTGAGCAACAGCATGATCAAGTGGAAAAGTAGTTGCTTGATCATACTTACGTATTTGGAAAATTTATTTTAATTTCCATATTTTCGTTTTCTTGGATTTGATTTGACAGGTTGTAGGAATGACTAGTGTTATATACATATATATATATATATATATATATATATATATATATATATATATATATATATATATATATATATATATATATATATCGTGAGATTTGATTACAAGGCATATTTAATAAACAGAAATATGCTGAAGGTATCAAACGGAATGACAGAATGATATTCAAATATGAGAGACAGCAAAGTTTAAATGTTGTATTTTGCTCATTGAAAAAACCAGTGGGCATGTGGATGTAAAATAGGCGTGAGGTGCTCTTTTGCATGTTGAATGAGGCAACTAATTCAGAGAGCCTGTAACCGCTCCGGTGGCCTAGTGGTTAGAGCGTCCGCCTCGGATGCGGGAGGTCGCGGGTTCGAACCCCGGCCGAGTCATACCAAAGACTTTAAAAAATGGTACTAACAGCTGCCTCGCTTGACGCTCAGCATTAGGAGGTTAGTGTTAGGACTGGTCGGCCTGGTGTCAGGATAATGTGACTGGGTGGGACATCATGCTACATGTCTGCGGCATGATGCCCCAGTGCTAGACATCACTATAAACTGTCACACTGCAGACATCGTAGCGATATGACTGAAAAATTGTTAAAGCTACGTTAAAAATCTAAATCACACACACACACACACACACACACACACAGAGCCTGTTTGCGCTAACAGGGATTCGCCTAACAGATGGTAGAAAGCGGATCTCGCTACCTGTTTTGCCACCTGTTGCCTGTCATTTCATCTAAAGGTGTGTTTCAGAAGGTAATGTTGTTTGAAACTGACAGGATGCATCATGGATCTAAATCATTAAATTTCATTTTATTATCCATTACCCGAAGCATAAAAATAAATCTTCTACATCTCTCCCCAGTCTCACATTCCTACCAGTCCCCTGACAATGAATTTCTCGTTTGGATTTCTAAGGTAATTTCCTGATGTTTATCGGTAATTACGTGGGACAAAGTTTGACTTTCCCTGTTTATGACTGGTTGACCAGCAACCATATGGAAAGTACAGAGGTTGCACTTATTTTCTAAAAGGGTAAATTGGTATTAAGAAACGTTTCAAATTAACGCAGAATGGCAAACATTGCGGATTTCTATATTCTTGTCTGTAAATTTCCTTCGTTTTCCTTTTCCACTAAGTACGACTGTGTACAACAGCAAATCTCATAAACACATCGGTTTGTAAAAATC
This sequence comes from Megalonaias nervosa, assembly GCA_016617855.1. Classification (NCBI taxonomy): domain Eukaryota; kingdom Metazoa; phylum Mollusca; class Bivalvia; order Unionida; family Unionidae; genus Megalonaias; species Megalonaias nervosa. The sequence goes on along the minus strand of JAECUM010049740.1, from coordinate 11,425 downwards.
TAGTGCAAGCAAACCTACATGAAATGATTACAATCCAATAGTGCTCAATGCCAATCCAAAGAACAATAAGTACAAAGAAATTAAAGCTTAACTGTTTTTTTTTTTCTTGCAACACGAGAGAATTTCTTGATAAAGGTGGTATACATAAATGTACTGACAATTCATAGTATAGAGTTTAGTTGTTTCTGTGACAGTTCTTATTTCCAATCATTTAACTGCTTGTAAAAATAACTTAATTTATTGAGGACAAACATGCTACGATGCATCAGAAATTGCAAAATTTGTATATCCTTCTTTGTACCAGAACCCACCATACTACCGTAGCTGCCTGATTTTCATGAACAGCCGCCTGTTGTTTAAATTAGGGAATGCCTTGCTCTATGCTGTGTTCTGAGGTGATGTTGACACATAAAAATCTTGGAATTTTGAAAAGAGGGCGGCTTATAAATAATGTCATTTTGTATTTTAAGGACTTAAACCTTTTTGTCTTGTTTAAATGCCTCTTATTGGTAACTAAACGTGTCACAAAATATCCAGGAATGTGCCCGATGTGCAGTTAAACCCGATACACACATAAACGCGGAGTATTACATACTTGCATACATACAAATTTCAAAACAAATAAATTAAAATTGGATGATTTATAATAACATTCTGTTAGATTTTGAATCCATAAAACAATCTCAGAATTTCTCTGACAATATCACAATTTCAACTTGGTCTTGAATTTTGTGTTCTTTTATGTTTTTGATTTGATCGATTGTCATAAGTTTCAAAGGATTCGCCGCATGTGTTGCCGATTAAATCCAGGGTTGTTGTAGTAATGTGAAAGAACCTCAGAATTAACAATAAAACTTATTACATCATTGTAAACTGAAGAATCATTTTGAAAGCATAATAATCGTTACCCAACGATATCGCATTATTTAAATTTCCATTTTTATTACTTTGCTTATTTTGTTCCCATTATTATTGTTTATTTGTTTTACCCAGAAGCACGTAACATTGATTTCAGATCTCGTTCATTCTTGTTCTCCTGCTCACATTATTTTCAATATGCATTAGTTTCTGTTTACACTATATTCATACAAGGTAATTGTGAACACCAGGTCAGTGTTTGTTTGGCCTTTCTGGACAACCCAAGGGAATCTTCAGAATATATTTGCAGTCAAACAGACATGGAGAGCTGCTCAAGCGAATCAACAATACAGGGGATAATAACTAAACGAAAAGGAAGACTTTTTGTTATTGTCGGTATTGCGTTATATGATGTTATGTAAGCTGAAAGACATGTAATGAACCGTAAGCGAACAAAGTTAATTATCAAATTTACTTGAAAGGTTAAGACGTATGTATGGGGTTAACGTAGATTATTATAGAGGAAGGTGAGGTCATTTGTCATCATCACTTCGAACATAATTCGGCTAAACTAATCTTCACCGGTATCCATCTCGATGATGCTATATTTTGTTTCAAAGGTGTGAATTTTTATGTCTAAATGTTATGTTTAATATTATGAAACAAGAGATATCTGCATCCAAATTATTGTAATGGATTTTTTTAGATACAGTCCAGATGGCTACATTGTCGACAACAATACAAGTTTGCTGTTAAAAATTTAGGTGTACCTTGAGCAAGGACATAAGTACGTTGCCAGAATATTGTTGATCGCAAGTATTATCTGGTCTAGAGGTTTCAGTAGTCGCTTCCAACGATCTGCTTATTGATACATTTTATCGTAAATGTTCTTTGGATCAATCTGAATTTTGCCCAGAATAATACGACAATTTTATATTAGAGATTATGACAGGTATACTAACGATCCAATCGCAAGAGGCATCATTGGACTTTTTGGCAGTTATGACGACTTCACTGATCTTAGAGAAGTTACTGCGGCTGAATTGGCCACATTTCGAAAGAAAGATCTATACATAGGACATTGTTACGTTATTGCAGACATTTAAGACCAGCCCGATAGCATGTCTGAGGCGATTCATGTTATCACTATGAACGTTCAGACAAACTGATTTAATTTTTACCATGGAAAATAGTTAAAATTACCTACAAATATATTGCTCACAAACCTGGCTATGACAGAACAATCAAGCTCGCTGTATCAAAACTGCAACAAATTGTACTCGAATTAGAGACAAATTATAATAAGGAATATATAATATTTAAATACGATTTAAGATGAATAATGGCTACACACGGACTCGCATATGTTGGCAAGGTAAAATTTCCACTAGATTGGAAGGGATGAATATAATAAACTTGGTAGCAAAAAGCCTTTGTAAGATTTTGTTAAGACCAGTATATATGGCACCAAATTTTAATGCAGAAGCATACGCATTTACTTTTCACCGTACTGGACACTAGTTTTCAAACCATCATTTTTCTCTGCTTCAGTACCAACGCTTTTTCTTTGAAAGCTGCGGTGCTAATATTTGTTTTGCATAAATTTTCTCGTATTTGACCTCGCACACGGCACTTAAATTTACAACAGTATTATCTATAATATGAAACTCCTTGACCAAGTCAGTCATGTTAATTGTAACGCCATACAACAAGCTTTGACAAGATTAAATATTTTGTGTACGTGATGAAAGCGTGTTTGTATATAGCCATATTTTTCCATGTTTTGGTTCCAGCTTTCTGCAGTAGGCCTGAGCTGCAATACCGACTCCAGATATAATCTGAAGAAATTTATTTACGAAAGCACCAGTACTAGCAACACTAGCTGCAGTTATCGCTAGCAGAATGGTAGACAGGAAAATCAATAGGCGCATATAATGCCTGTATGATTTCTTAAAACATAAAGCTCGTTTGTGATAGCTGTGATAATATGCAATAAGATCATTGCACGTTTCTTTAACATGGTTGCTAATGTGATGTATCTGTTTTTCTCTGCTTCAGGTTTTTTTTTTCATCCGGTTGTATGTTTTCTGGATTAGGCTCAGAATCCGGTTGTGGATATTCTACTGCACGTTTGCTCATCAGCTGCTTACGAAGCTTTGGAATTATGGGCCTAAGGTTTAGATAGTCTCTCTGGTAAGTGTTCAAGTTAAAACACCTGAACTTCTTCCGCAAATTCATTATTCAAACCGTTCGTTAAGTTCATGCTTTTTAAAGTAACTGAAACGACAACATTATTAAAATTAGTTTCTAAGATATAGTAAATTTCCCATGAAATGGCAATACAGTTTGTAAAGGCGATATTTGTCTTGTTAGGTCTTGTAATATCAAATGTAGGCAGAGCTGACCCTAATGTAGCTGTACTTGTATAAAGCTTGGTCCAGTTGGCGCCTTCATTAGACGCTTCTAAATGCCAACTTTTCTGTCTCTAAGTTGAATGCGCCAAATAGCGACCGCCATAATGACAATCTATTCTGATCAAAAGAATTATTATAAACGACTGATGTAGCCCAAACGCTAGTTTTGGCTCAGTACATATAAGTGGTCAGATGCGCTTTAAAGGTTGCTGAACATTCCAATGATGCCGAAGCTACAAATACGTTGCGATTATCAAAGTTGGACGACAGCGATGGAATATATCCAATAGTAATTTTTATTTGCTTGGATTCCACATACTAGTTTAATTGTCGCATCTGTAATATTAGCTGGCATGCCCACATTTATTATTCTTGCAATTTTACATCTACGCCCTCTATGGTGACTTCAGATATTAACGCGTTAACATTATTTGATATTTCGGAAATGTTCTGTCGCTTGGACAACTATTTGAATATAATATTCTGCAGATGATTTTTCAGCAAATTAGTCCTAGTCTGCTGGAATAAACAGGGAATTACCAACTGGCAGATCCGCAGTTATTCCGATATAACTGTTTATGTAGCTGGTGATCTGATCAAGATGACGCCAACTGTGCTAAACTTTGTATCTGCATATGACTTTGTAGCTGCATCTTTACAGCTTCTGGCGTGGCTAAGTTTGTGATTGTTTTAGAATTCATATTAATATATCCAGTCATAGTTCTACGAAATAGCGGCAATACATATGGCGCTGAGATTAACATTTCATTGCCAAGGATTACTATGCCAAGTTTTGTTCTACAGAAAGTAAGCGCCCTTGAATAAAATTTGTATTGGTATCTGTTAACAACACTTTGGCATTTACATTCTTACCTGTATACTGGTAATTGGCTACATTTTCGTAATCTTTTGGCATAGCCAAGTTTGTAATGTTTTGCAAAGACATCCTTAGCGGTCCAGACATTGTGTTACCAATATTTAGCAAGCAAGTTCGGCGTTAGAAATAGTCGCTGTAGTGCTCGAATCAGCGCCGAATAACTGTGTAAAAAGGTTTCTAATGAGGTATTGTATATATGCTACTAATAAAAATGCGCGTCATTAACATTGTTTCAGAAGACGTCATAAAATCACGACCATATTTTTTGTTTCCTGATTGGCATTACATAATAGTAGGTCCAGCCCGTCGCGGCAAAAACAAGCTTTCTTCTCAATATGCTGTTAAAGAACGGACTTAGCTTTGACAATTTAATTATCCTCAATCCCAGCCAAGATGAATATAAAACACAGTGACGTTGACAAAATTGTACGTAGTTCTGATTCCGCTACGTTGAAAATATTAGAGTCAGCAGAAATAATTCCCGTAGAAGAACTTGATGGCGGGAAAGATTCTCCCCTAGTATTTAACGACATAAAAATCGATACGGATAATATGAATAAAATCAAAGAATACTTCTCGTTGTCTCGAAATCAGCACTGCAACTCAGTATACTAGACACATTCTTATTATAATGTGCCAAACCAACACGGGCTGGTGTTTTAATTCCTGGTTTGGACAACCTCGACATAGTTCGATTGCATTCGACCATTGTCATGGAGGAGATTCTTTTAAATTTAAACAGTATTATCACGAAGCTATAGGTCGCAAGAGCATAATTTTTTGGTATTTCATCGCGATGCGGAAGAGGTTCCTGAAATGTATCATCGTGGAACTGACGAGTTTTATTTGCAAGAGACTGAATCAGCAAGATACCTAATATTTATAAAATCATATATAATCATGCCATTTGTCCGAGTAGAGGAACCAAAAGATGCAGCTGCCGTTATAGGACAGTAAGCAGAGCAGCATTAACAATTACGTGTTCGCTTTATTGCATAGAAAATAGATGAGAAATAATTTCAGGGCGATATCACAGGAAAATTAATTAAGCCATATTGCTGACAACATACTTATTGAACCAAATGATACAACTCTCAAGACAAGGATAACGCTCAAGGCTGGCTATCAAAATGATTTTACAATTAATAACAGTATGAAAGCGCGGCTTGGATTCAGCTCCTAATTTGCACATCAGGACGGAGTGCACGACGACAATTATCTTGTTAATATTAGTGAGGTGAATAGTTTGCTAATCAATTGTTCTTCAGCTGAAGGATTCATAACGCACAAGGTGGCCACAGCCATATTGTTTATAGCTTCAATCTAAACGCGCCACCTGGTACACTTATGACAGTCAAGCCCTCGCCACTAATTTAATACCCAGAAAATAATGTCGACAGCATTCCAGTGATGACAATGCCAATTACAGACCAATCAGGAAACAATATCAACTTAAATAATGAACGCGTAACATTCTAAGAAGAAACAATGTAATTGACTTGTATAATGACGCAAATACGAAATAAGTCAAAACGATTTTTGGAGGATTTTTTTTAGATCAATATACAGTAGGACAGCTGCCGTGTTTCCAGTCATAGAAAAAAAATGACACTACTGTATCAGGTTTCTCAACGGGCGCCGCAATCTTGGAGGCTATGACTCTCATCTCATTGTGAAGCACATGGACAAATTTGATAAGAGGATTACCTGCATTCCAAATTACTTGGAAAAAGACATGTCGTTCTATCTTGGTGACCTGAGTTTCATTGACAGACTCCAGCTTATGAATGGATCGCTAGATGAGCTTGTTAAGGTTACAAAATATGTAAATATACTGCAGATGAATTTGATGGCGCTAAGCTTCATCTTGTCGAACGCAAAGAAATTTTATCCATATGAGTTAATGTCATTTTGGGAGAAAGTTCAATGAAACCTGCCTGCCATAGCAGTTTACAGCAATCTAGCTGTACCAGATGTTTCAGACATGTTTGGAATAAATCTGACATGACAAATATGGGTGATTGTCATGACCTTTATCTAATTATCCAACGTTCTTTAGAGATCTCCGATTGTCATATCACAAATCAAACCCTGCTTGGTATTATGCTTGTCCTAGACTATCTTCGGATGCGGAACTCAAGATAACTGGAGGCAGTGTGGAGCTTCCGACGGATATTGACACACAACTTCATTGAAGAAAGGAATTCGATGCGGTATTTCACAGATAATGCATTGACACTGCAACAAATAACAAATATTTGCCTGGATCCATTCAGTAAAATAATCAAAGTACATTACGTATCTTGTTACACATATTATTAATGGCAGGGCAGTGACACAGAAGCTGCCAGTTGGAAAATTTAAGTAGATGACACCAGAAAATTTTGCAGAAAAAATTATTAAGCAGCGATGATGACATTGGCTATATTCTTGAAGTAAATCTTGAGTATCCTGATGAATTAAACGAGGATCACAACGACTATACTTTGGCGCCAGAGGTTATTAGAGTAGTTTATTCTGTGCTAAATGAGTATTCAGCAAAGGTGAAAGAAAACTGAGTGTTGGCAATTTCAAAATGCCAAAGTTGATACCAACTCTCATGGACAAATATCGTTTTTTAATCAATTACAAAACTTGCAGGAATGCCTCGACCTAGGATTGAAGCTGATTCAATTACACAGAGTTTCGAGATTCAAGCAAGAAGCCTGGCTTAAAAGTTACATTGATTTTAATACGGTAAATAAAGAAGCCGCAGAAAATATGTTTGAGATAGAATGTTTCAAGCTCATGAGCACCTCAGTTTTTGGCAAGCGCATGGAAAACGTTCGCAGACGAGTTAACGTAGAAATCGCAAACAGTATAACGAGGTGCGATAAGCTAGTTGCGGATCCTGTTTTTGTAAGCATGAAGATGCATAATAATAACTTAGTAGCGATGTATAGAATGAAAACGAACCTTTAGCTAAATAAACCCATTTAAGTTGGAATTGCTATATTTGACCTGTCAAGGCATCACATGTACAACTTCCACTATGAAGTAATCAAAACGAAATATGGAGCCCGGGTCAAGCTGCTTGAAACAAACACAGATTCTATGTGATATGAAATCAAATCTGAATATGTTTATGGAGACGTGTTTGCAAAGAACACTTTGACTTTTCTGGTAACAAGATAACAGAGTTCGGATTTCGGATTTACAACAGAACACTTTTGATGGTGATACAAATACAATGTTTATTGATGTATGATTTGAATGAGAAAGAATATTGATTAATGTAAGATCCAAATATTGGACAAATTAACATGATACGTACGAACCTAATAATGCAACAAATATAAATACAAATGAATGACCTTACACAGTACAAGCACAAAGGTGAACAAACCACAGCAATTTCACACGATGAAAAGAATGACGGTTTTACTCAATAGTAAAAATGATGTGTTCACTCAACTAGTGAAAAATGAGATATTTATTTTTACGCAAATAGTAAAATGATGAATTGATTGGACAGACATACAAAAATATCTTTACACTCCCAAAACAATGGGTGTAACAAAATCCCAAAACTAGCCCACGGCTAAAAGATTACATGCATGGAGTAACACAAAAACACTCCGTCAAAATCACACTTGGCTACACCGGTCAATCAAGCAATTATCATTATAGGTAGTCACCGACCACCATTCAATTCCTTGGTCAATCAAGCAATCAGCGCCCACCAATCCGGTCTGCAACCCCCAATCACTTACTACTCGACCAGCAACACTGTTCACTCAGCTTTACGGCTGCTATGGTTAGCTTCTATGGTTAGCTCTTTAGATGGTACCACGTCAACCACGATCACCATGGATCACTCTGGTCACTCTGGTCAGCTCTACAGCTGAAGATGTGCAAGTCCCTAAGTAGACTGCTTACTGACAAGACGTTCCGTAATGTGAAGATATCACTTTACGGTGAGGCATTTATATACATTCGATGTAGCCGTGCTAGATGTAAATCGTTTTTTCCCATCGAGAGCACTTCGTACGTGCGAGAGGGATGAACCGAACTCACTATTTCGAAATATTCTACAATATACATAAATCACCCTCGGGTATCGTTGTACACAAAAAAACGAAACCCGAGTACATGTATTTAATAAATAGAGGGATTTATACAATTCCGTGACACTATGATGATATCAAGCTTATAAAATTATATGATGCAAGCAACAAAAAATCTTGCTTCCAAATAAAAGGAAGAGTATGCTGCAGAGATCAAAGAAGTTATTGCGCTGCAAGGTAAGATGTATCTGCTTGAGCTGCTGAATGAATATGTAAGGTTCTTTACATAAAAATTATTCATTCCCATCTTTACATCCGTCTTTGTGGAAATGGTTTTAGTTCTGTTCAGTTATAATTTGATAGGAATTATTCATTCAAATTATTTATTGGAATTAAAAAGTGCTCATGAACTGTTGGACCCAAACATGATTTAGGTATTATCGAAGACTCGTGAAAGACATTCTGGATGATATCATTGTGATATGTAAAGAATGTTGGCACATCGACACATTCAAGACTATTCGTGCGCCAGCACATTCAAGACCTAGAATTCATTCCGAGCACTCTATACTTTTGGATTTGTGATGAACATTTTGGATTATTAGGGATTTAATTCATAATAATATAAATTCCTTCTAAATGTTCAGTTTGTATTTGTGTGAAATAAATTAATGTGTTGAATTTTAGTAAACCTGTTGGTTTCGCTTATTTCTGTTAATTAGTTTAAGCCACAGAGTCGTAATTATATATGTTTTAACTCATCTGAGTGTACAGTTATAACATGCAAATAAAGATGTGATACTCTTGAAAATAATGTTAAAGAGAGCTCTGTCTGTTGGCCACCCAGATGAAGGTGATCAGGCAGGTATAGTGGCAAGCCTTATTAATAAAGAGAGAATTTGGGAGTTCTAGGACATTAGATAACATGCACATACAGATAAAACCTAAAAAGGAACACTTAAAATTATGTCCACATAAAATAGATATCACACTACCTTGTATTGCAAGCTGTTTATTTCTCAGACATGAAGATTTTCCACTACTAGACTGATTGACCTGGAAGTGGTTATCACTCGTTTCTCGCAAAGCTCAAATTTTGTAGGAAGAAGTAGTTGTGGTATGTGACCAACATCACATTACTGGAAATGAAGCTCATCCAATCAAACAGAGTCTATTAATATCATACAGGGACAATGGCCATCTCTTTCTATTTTAGAGATAGTTTAATCATGTTTCTTAGCTGTTACAGAGAGATCTTTTGCTCTGTCGAAAGGATGTTTTAGCAAGTTGCAGTATCTCGAAGTGCAGAGAATTCCCATAATAATTGGATATCGTGCGCTGAATATTTGTTTGTGGATGGTAATCTTGCTGATGATTTCGTAGATGAATTTGATGTAGAGAATATGTACATTCAAAAAATTATCTGCCAGGAAATGATGCACCAGGCCGTTTAAAATGAGGTAAGATTGCAAGGAATCTGCATGAACAGAATTAAGCAAAACAAGTTTCATGAGAACAAATATCTTATTTACTAAATTAACACATAATTACATTATGACTTACTTGGGTATTTTTCTTTCAGTCAAGAAGAGTAAGCGATACTTTATAGATGTTACCTGGGCAACAACAAAAAAAAAAAAATAGCCTTTGCCTGTTCGACTGACCTTATGTTTTACATCTGAAGCAAACTTTTTCAGCCCAGATTTGTTTAGGCAGATGTTTCGTCGGCTTGAATTTGCTTTTCATAAACAATAATCTATTTATTTTTTGCTACAAATATTTTTACATCCAATTAAATCATTTGTGTTTCCCCTCCATTTAATATCCTTCCTATCGTTTGGTTGGTAACGATTACTTCTTCTGGTAACAAGGTTTCAAACATAATCATGCTACTTTAAATTCACATAATGAAAACTTTGCTTTTGTCTTTGGGAAAATGTTGAGAGATTCTAACTCTTTTTCAAGAAAAAAGTTCCCATGTGTTCAATTTTAGAGCTAAAGAGTGATTTTGCATCCTTGAACAAATATTGATATTGCTTGAAGTATTATAAGCAAGATAAAATATCAATCAGAGGATAAATGTTGCTGAATTTAGTGAAACTAGGACCTGGTCCATGTCAGTGAGCTTATTGTATTGCCCGGAAGCAGCTTGTGAAGTTTGTGTCAACACTTGCGTGCGAACACTCGAGACTTCAGTTTCCTATGTCTGCCATTTCAGTGGAGCATATTTTGCTATAACACCGTCTCTCCATCTGTTTTCTTTTCCTTTTAAGCATGATCAATAGAATCTATGCTGGAGTTTGCACCGAGACAAGGAAATCCCAGTCAAGGGGTTACATTATTATTATTCACTTTTGCAATATAGTCCACGCGCAAATGTTTACATGTGGCGCATTAATACAAATATGTTAATTAGGGCTGTGGCCTGACCGTTTCATCCGAAGTACACAATTTTTACGCGTGGGCAAAAAAAAAAAATAACCGTGATTGGATTATTCATGGTAATTAGAGATCTGTGTCAATATCGTATAGAACTCTCCTTTTCTTTGGAGGAGGTGAAACTGTGACATACTGGTGTTGTAATTAATATTGATTGCAAAATTTCTCCCGTGTATGAAAGACACCCCCCCCCCCAAAAAAAATACAGTCTCTAGCGGATAACCATGTGCTGAACTTTCAAATTCACGGTTTCTTGGAAAATTTATATTTTCTGTCTTGGAAATATGGCAAGTGTTGCTATTAGTAGTGGAAGGATATGCTACAGGGAAACCTGCTTGTGGAATAACGTGTGGACGGATAAATGATTCCTTCTGACTGGTAAGTGCATTATTTGCCATTAATGATTGCAGGTACATGTTTGAAATCAGCTGGAGCACAAAGAGGTAAATATTTACGATTTCTGCTTTCCAACCTTTAAGAGTCAAGATGTTCTCTAGCTTGTAGTCCATTTTCCTTTTGTCTTATATGTATCGTTTTTTTCCAAAAATATTCCTTTTGTAAGTTATTTGTTTCTCTCCTCTAGAAACTATTTTGGTAAATTTCCCAAAGTGTCCCCAAAACTCCATCAGGCCAAGCAGAAGACAACAACGGTTGCGTCCCTTGATAAAGTAGTCCCTAGCGTGTGGACACCATGACTGAGACGACTCGTCTGAGGCACCCAGACTGAAATAGGAAAAGTAAAGTTAGGAAAATAGGTAGATTCTCTGTCGCATGGGTGAGAAAACTTCAGT
>JAECUM010049738.1:0-26310 GCA_016617855.1 Megalonaias nervosa | reverse complement strand
TTGCGAGTTTTTCTCTGAGAGATTTATTAGGTATAGAATTTAACGCATGAATCAATTTCACATCTGCGAGATGTCGTTGTTGTAAATCCTTACTTTCATACGCAACATCATGAACATGACACGCTTGATCAATTTTATTTACTGGATGCTCTCCTGGTCTAGGTTGATCTTGATCATCAAGTCGGATATCAAGTTGGGTTCCAGGACCACAATAATTATATCCAGGAAGGTGTTTCTCACCGGGGTATTTAGCCCATGGGGTTCCTGGTAATTTCCCTAATGAAGCGGCTGTATCTCCACCTGTCTTTGATAAAATAAATTTATGGGGTTTTTTTGTACTACATTTTACACATTTACCTGTAATTGCACGTCTTTTATTTTTTGTTGTTATTGTCATTAATCCAGTGGTATCGGTAGGTGCTCTGCATCGAACACAATATAAATTCATATTATTTATTATATGGATATAATTGATTTCTCAGCGACACAAAAACAAGAACCAGTAAAGCACCATCCAGCGCTTCCGAATTCTATCAGAATGATAATAATAGGTCCATCTGGATCTGGTAAAACACAATTATTGCTTAATCTAATAATGCGATGGCACAAGTGGGATAGATTATATTTGGTAGCACCATCTGTAGATGATCAGCGGTGTTATGGGGTACTTAAAGATTTTAATGAAAATGCAAAAATATTGGACAAAGATGGAAACGATGTTATTGATTTTATTACCGATATCGATGAGGCACCATCTGTAGATGATCTAGATGGACTTATTAATAATTTAGTGGTGTACGATGATGTTATGTTGGATAAACAATCCAATCCAGCTAGAATATTTTCTCGAGTTAGACATAAAAATACTGATGTGATTTATGTTACACAACGATATACGCAAATACCTAAGGTAATTAGAGACAACTGTAATATTTTGGTTGTGTTTAATGGAGTAGATAATTATACTCTGCAAAATATTTACTATACTTGGTGTTCAGGGGACATGGACATGATTAAATTTAAAAACTTCTTTTCAAAAGCACAATCTATTCCGTTCGGATTTATGACGATAAATCTACATGACCCAAGATCTAGATATCGTGTAGGCCTGGATAAAATCTTTGGTTAATTTATAGCAGCAGAGAGGGTGGACGACAAAATTGAGTGACACGGTAAGTAAACTAAACGCATTATAACATTAAAAAACAAAAAGGTCAAAAATAAAATAACAAAAATGAGCTAACCCAAACGATTTATTATCCGTTTTTCAAACTATATGGTAATAATAAAAGTTAGGAGGTTCGGTTTAGCGTTATTGACCTTATTTTTCAGCCCCTGTAGGAACCTTTATTTTTGTAAAATAAGGTCAGGAAAAAGTTGTAGTGTCCACCCTCTCTGCTGCTCGTTCTGAGCTTTGACACTGCATGTACAAAAACAAATTGTTTGCATTGGGTGGCAGGGTTGTTTTCGGTGTTGTGGTCATTTCCAAAGCCTTAGTAATTGCAGAATTCTATTTACAAAGAATTAATTATTGTATTTCCAAAATTAGTTATGGCTACATCGTTTCAGGCTAGCCGATTTTGCATTGACGTTAGGGTTAGAATTATCTGTTACTAAGGAAATTGTAGCCATACCGCATGCACTTGTGAGTGACGCGCGGGTAAATGTTTGTAAATTCATTTGGTATAGAAGGCTTTCACCCAAATCAGCTGGCGAAATCTAACCGCCCACGTGTCAATCTGCAAAACGTGAATTACATACTACATTACAAAGGAAATAATTTTGTACTAAGAATAAATTTACAATATGCAAGTAAGGGAAATGAAAAACGTAGGGAAGTTTCACAACTGGATTAATGGACGACAACATTTTATCCTTTGTATACAGGTGTCATTTATAAACGTGTTCAATATGAAAAGTAGATTGATCAAAGGGATATTTGATTGCTGTCAATTGTTGTCAATAAAAGGGGTAGTTGATTGCTGTCAATTGCTGTCAATAAAAGGGATAGTTTGATTGCTGTCCTTATAATCACGGGATTTTTTGTTGTATGTCATAGCAACAGAGATTCGATATTTGAAGTTTCAATTTATCCTAGCTGTCTGAGACTGACTTTAACAGGTTATTTACTGTCCTTGTAGTTATCGGAGACTCAAAAGTTATGTACCGCCCATGTAATAACCTGAGACTAATTAACAGGTCATATACTGTGCCTGCAGTTATCTGAGACTAACCTACAGGCTATGTAATATACTTATATTTATATGTAACTAAGTTACAAGTTATAACCATCTCTGTACAAATCTGAGATAGCTTACAGGTTATATACTGTTCCTGAAATAATCTGAGTCTAACGTACGGGTTTTGTACTGTCCCTATAATTATTTAAGTGTAATTTACGTTTAAATATTATTCCTGTAGTTATCTGAGAGAAACTGACAGGTTATGTACTGCCACTGTAGTTATATGAGTCAAACGTATAGGTTATATACTATCCCGTAGTTACCCGAGATTAGCTGACAGGTCATGCACGGTTCCTTTAGTTATCGAGACTAACGTGCAGGTTATGCATCACACCCCATGTAGTTATGCTTAAAATTGTTTATCAGCTGCAAATTTATAAAATGCATGTTGTTTTGGATTAATATTGCTTGAATGCCTAGACATTTTAAATATCAACTCATGTCTTTATTCAGGTCTTTGTTTATTTCAGACCACAGATTAGTTTGTAACAGCACTATGAGACTGGAGTTGCGTTCTATCGTTAATACAGAATATCAGGGCACCAACCAATCAGACCTGTCTTGCTTTTATCGAATACTGGTAATTTTAGATTAAAGAGAAATTTGCAAAACTCACATATAGGAATGTAAACATGCATTACATGCTAGAAAGAAGATTGATAGAAAATGAATGATTCTAAAGATCATAAAATAGACTTGATTTATAAAGTTGTTAGAAAAATCGTTTTACAACTTACGATCCAATTTAGTGACATGTGCTAGCGTTAGCTCTCTCTCCCATGAATGTTCAGATGCCTGTGATTAGTTAGTGTTTGAGTCACGTGTACGGACGCGTCATAGCCTGATTCATATAGAGCAATGCGCACACAGTTGTAAGAAACTGCGTCGACGGTAGTAAATCAACTTTGTAGTTTTACTACAAAAAATAAACGAAACAAACTTTTCCCGTCTACGCTATGATTATCTATACCCTCCCCCCCCCCAGTGCAACCAAACCCCCATTCAACCTCAAAAAAACAAATACAGTGAGCTAATATAGAGAACATCATAGGTGTGCATCAGAGACGATTTCTTTGAGATAAGCCCATTTTCTCAAAGATCAGCTTATAACCTAATTTTGTCATAAATAGGAACATTTCAGAGTGTTGTCACAACCCCAGAATTTCTTATTTTCTTTTGACGTATATTAAAAAGACCATACAAGGCTTGGTATCGTCAAGTATTTTGCTGAACCTGAAGGAATATTTTGAGCTAAGAGTTCATACTCTTTCCAAAATGGTCCGCTAAAATATTTTACTCCGCTCATATTGTCGCAATTTGTTTGTATTTGATCGAATTCAAACAGCAATTATGAACGAATTACTTACAAATTTAGTTCGGATTTGATGCA
Organism: Megalonaias nervosa; assembly: GCA_016617855.1. Taxonomy (NCBI): domain Eukaryota; kingdom Metazoa; phylum Mollusca; class Bivalvia; order Unionida; family Unionidae; genus Megalonaias; species Megalonaias nervosa. The sequence continues at coordinate 22,677 of JAECUM010049738.1, read as the reverse complement.
CGAAACGGCCATTTTGGATGCATCTGAAAACCACATAGCACGCATAAACTGCAACAAGCTAGAACGGTCCTTTGACTGTTGTTTAAGGATGTTATGATACATCAAGATGTTATTGATAACGCTGTACGAAATTTTACTAATTTCATGTGTGTAACCATTCCTCGAAGAAACAGTGTTACTGCCAAATTTCAGCACATGGAATTGATTGTTTAAGTCTTTGTTTCTTATCAATGTCAAGTTTTCTTCCTGTTGTCGGAAAATATGTATTTATTTGAGAAAAGAACATTTTCATTTATTTACCACAATATTACTATTGTATTAAAATAATTTCGGACTAGCATACATAGAATTCCACTCTGTACAATACCTTTTTTGATATACTTTTGTCGAGCCTAATGTTTTGGTTCTTCTAGTGCGCTCTCGCCAGCAGGCACCAGAAAAGAAGATAGTTTTGTTGAAGGATGTTTCGAATGAAAGTTATGAGTAACTGATGATCTGTGACGGCAAACATACACGTAAATTAATAAGCTAAAAACTCCATAATATTGCTTGAGATTTGAAATGAAGCAAAGGATTTACAATTGACCAATTTCAAATCTATTTTTAAATACATCAATGTGTATTGCTTGATTTTTTAACTGCTGTAGAAATTGTACACACATAGTTGAAGACGGTCTCGCTCTATATAATACATGGTTGCGTATATTTTCAGTTAGATTATCAGTCCATATTTACATGGAGCTTTCTTAAACTTTGGTCCGCAGGCACCAGAACAGCATGTGGTTTGGATAGAGCAGATTAAGTTGGAGGGTGACAGCGTCTTAAAGATCTATGACGGCAAACATACGCGTGAGTTATTATATTTAAACACACACACACACACACACACACACACACACACACACACAGAAACACTAATTTTGCCTTAGATTTTAATTGAAACAAAGGAATAATGATTTACTAGTTTAGGACTATTTGCATATGCGTCAAATTGTATTATTTGATTTAATGATTGTGAGTATTGGCATATGATATGAAAGTGAAATTCTGCCCAGGTTTCATATGTACGAATTTCACAATCATGAATGGAAAGTAATGGATAATATTACCTGAAGACGATGAGCAGGAATTGCAAATTCTCGAAATGGATATGCTTATTCATGTTCAATAACATTAAGGATTATAAAATGAGGCAGGTTACAAAAATCATGCACAATTACTTGTCTTCCAGATAATTATATATATATAGTATATATATATATATATATATATATATATATATATATATATATATATATATATATATATATATATATATATATATATTCTAAAGTCTGTTTACTTCCGATCTTCCCTCACAGCTTTATTTACAACTGGTCTCACATGAAACATTTTCACTTTGCTAATTATAAATATGAAGATAATGGTCATCATCAAGGGGAAGGAATGCAACACATATATAACAATTATAAATTTATTCCTATCACTGTGACATCGGGGTTTCATTTATCATGTTATTCATATACAGTGATCACGCACCATACGTAATTAAACTTTATTTTAAAGAATTCATAATAACTATTTCATGATATAGCATGTAGTCCCATACATCAGCCTCCAGATCTGTATTGATACTGATAGTCGCTTTGGGACTGCTCTCACCTATACTTTAAATCGTGTAATGTAATGCAGAAAAACTTGTCCGCAGATATCAGTGTACATTTTTGGCACTTAGCTATATTATTTGCGGTCGGCTGAAGGATCCTTTCAGCTCATATGTACAGAATATTTCTGGATCAAATCCTATGTTTTACAACTTGAAAATCCAAGTGGAATGACAACACTCTACCTTTCGTATGTTTGGCGAAATCATGGAAATATCATTTTGTTAAGAAATTGTGAGCAACAACGTGGAATTCCAGATTGTTGCTCTTTGTCTCGAGAAATTTCATGGTGAGGTTTACTGTGTGTTTTAAATCACTCTTGATCACGAAATATCTTCAGAGATTTTCATTGGTATATAGTAATAATTTATTCCTTGCATGATATTATTTCATAATATTTTTCCGACTTTTGGGGCAAGTTCATTGCGATAGTTTGCCCTATCTCACGCCGAATTGTGCCTGTCACATAATGCCAACATCCTCTGCGTGTTTTAAATTTTTGCATCATGTCTGCATGCCATTATTTGAAAAGTAAGCTTAAACAAATATTTTATAAGTATAGTAGTTTTTTCCTTCTTTTTAATTTATGTCATAAACTGCTTTATTTATTTTTATCATTTTGATCTAACAAGGATATCATGATGGTGGAAGAGACATATATAGACTGTGGAGCCATATTTCACAGTTTTAAGTCATATTCCTAGCTGTAGCTTGATCAATGCATGTCATTTGTAGCAAATTAGGCAAGGCAAAATATGTAAAGAAATAGTTCTGCTACTAACAATTATCCCATAGTCGGCTTGAAAACAATTTTTGACAAGCCGACGTGACTGCGTCGGCATGCTTGGCACAAAAAACATCGGAGTTCACAAAATGACAGTGGCTGGATTCGGACACGAAAATCTGCAAATCTTATATACGCACAGATATTACGATTAAAATGTGACTTGTAAGCTAAAATATCATCTTTGTCAAAACTTACTTCAAATAGTAAATATTAACATTATTGAAGTCCTTAATGCCAGAATTTGTTTCTTTTGATCTAAGTATCTGATTTAATTAGTTACAGTTAAGCTTTTAATAGATTATAGATTAAAGGATTGGTGTATAAGTTCTAAAAATAAAAAGCTGCTGGTAAACTTCTACCATAGCCCAAAGAAACTGATGCCAGAGAATTTTCTATCGAAATTCAGTATTAATAAAATGTGAGCCACGGTTCTGTGCTTGGGCGTTTGCTATTTATTATTCACGTCAACAATGTAGCAGAATCTATAAACTCGCTTGCGAAGCTATTTGCTTAAGGTACTTGTCTTGCCACGTCTTATACGGACCCTTTACAAAGAATTATATACAACGATCTTGAACGCCTTAATTCATTAGCAAATGACTGGCTTGTTACTTTTAACACTTTGAGTCACAAACGCAACGTGGCCTTTCCTTTCTGATGTTTCTCTGAAAATGTGAATTTGCTTTTTTTTAAAAGTCATAGACACTTAGGTGCCAAATGGACTGATGATATTACTACGATTCTTCAGAACATATGTAAATATCTATGTTATACGCGACTACAAACTCTCTACAATCTATGATTGGTCTTTGGAACTCTCTCCCTGAAAATATAGAATCTCCTATCTGTTTTATCTTAAAAAAAAACGTTTATCTAATTCAAGTGGCAAGTCATCACAGTATTATAATATTGGCAAAGGCTACAACAATATTCTACATATTAAACTTAGATTACTAAACTTAGATACGCATGTTATCTCCTCAAATTCGATCTTTACAGACTGAATGTGGTTAAGTCTCTCATGTGTGCATGCGGCTATGATAACGACGATGTTGAACACTAATTTTCAATTGTCCTTTTCTACTACCCAGTGATCCAAGCTCTTCCATTCTGTCTTTCAACGCATGTGTTGTGCAGACTCTATATTTATTATTAAAAGGCGAATTCAACATAGTAAACAAATAAATTTTGTCATACTCCAAATGTTCCTAAAGATATCCACGAAACTGGACGTTTTTAATACTTAGAATAATATTCTAAGTAACAAATTTATAAAATAAACGAAATAGATAAAAGTGACTGTAACCAGTTCAATTTATTTCCTATTCCCCCTCCCGATTCTCTTCCTCTGTGTGTGTGTGTGTGTATGTGTGTGTGTGTGTGTGTGTGTGTGTGTGTGTGATTTGGAATTTTAACGTAGCTTTAACAATTTTTCAGTCATATCGCTACGATGTTTGCATTGTGGCAGTTTATAGTGATGTCTGGCACTGGGGCATCATGCCGCAGACATGTTGCATGATGTCCCACCCAGTCACATTATCCTGACACCAGTCCTAACACTAACCTCTTAATGCTGAGCGATAAGCAAGGCAGCTGTTAGTACCATTTTTGTAAGTCTTTGCTATGACTCGGTCAGGGATCGAACCCACGACCTCCCGCATCCGATGCGGACGCTCTAACCACTAGGCCACCGGAGCGGTCTAAAACTGTAGTGTAAGTGTGGTTTGTTTAGACGTGTGAGCTAAAAACAGAGTCAGAAAGCATTATCGAAATCAGAAATCCTTCAAAAGGTAGTAAGATAACACTTGCAACTGCAATATCTGTAAGTTCGTGTCATTTTATGTACTCAACGACACCCATAAAATTGTGAATTGATATGCTGGACAGACCTTAAGTGCATGAATTAGCATTACCTATCCCTACCTTCGCTCCTGTGGCTTGTATATATCGAATGCTGCATAATGAAGGCGGATGTGCATGGTTAATAATTGATACTCTATAGAACTATATACCTCCTGCGTTAACCACACCACCTTAGCCACCCCACCCCAACCACGCCCAGCCCCCACTCCACCTTATACGTCCGTTTGTTGTTTGTCGCTGTAGGTGCTGGCGAATCAGGATAAATCTTGATCAGTCAAGATAAGCGTTAATTAACTGAGTTCCGACATGATAAATCCAGATAAGCTCCATATTTACCTATATACATTTGTAACATTACATCTTCCGTAGAACCCATTGGGCATACATCCATATTTAATTTTATATTCGCAAAGTATCCCATAGCAGCATACTTACTGTAAAATTTCCACTGATCTCCGTTGGGTAAAACAAATTGTTAATTTCCATAGATCGCCATTATATGCCCTTTATCCCATATCATCCCCAATAACTACTTACGTGTTGTAGTTGCAATCTGAATGATATGCAAAACATTCGTAATATTTATCTGTCTGAATAAAAACGAATTTTATTTTTTCTTCAGAATTTAACTGAGAGAAACATTTTAACAGTTTTGATCATTGGTGCCTTCCTTAACAAGGTATTTGTAGGGTTTTGAGATGCAAATATCAACAGTCATATCATCTTCATATAGGATAGAAATAGGACACAATATCTTCACTGTTCAGTGTATCTTACCTATTTACAGGCTTTAGTTTTTTATTCCATTAAATTGTTCATTTAATATATTACATATGCTCATAACAGTAATTCTATCAATTTCATGACAGTTGACGTGTATAAAATATAAATTCTACAACTTTTAAGCAATTTTTCAAGATCCAAATTCACAAGCTATTTTAAGATTCACACAAAACTAATGAAAGTAGAAAAAATCAAATTACCTTTTGCTTTAACTTTCTGCAGCAAATTATTCACATTATATTTCAGAGTAACGTATTAAATTGCAGTTGAATTGTCAATAGATTTGTCAATAGATTTGTCAATAGATTTGTCACTGCCAGATTTGACAAAAAATCCCTTTAACAGTCTCCCTCGTAATCGTTCTCAGAAAACTAATCCGGGCCTCTAGTCTATTTATATCGCTTTCCATGGTTGAGGAATGTCTCGAAAAAGATATCAACAACTCCGGATTCCAAGGAAAACTTATTCCAAAGTTGTCGCTTAACATAGTAACAAAAATTCGAAATGGCTACATAAGGTTGGATTGTGTAATTTTATTTAGATTTTGTTATGAGCATTTAATCTGCATTGTTTGTTGGCTATTCTCATGCTTATATGTTATGTATAACCATATTGTGTGACTTCCCTTGGTCAGTAATCAAGTTAAGGACCTACCTAATTAGTGACATTTATTATATAAACAACACAACACATAGCTAATATTTATATATGACAATATGTTAAATATTCAGATCATTATTAAAGGAAGAAAACAATTTTACTTATATCTGAATTTAGAACATTCGTTTCTGGAGTGAAAATTCCTGATCTTGTTGACAACTTAGAATGTTTTAGGAAGGAAGTTGACCCTCATCCAGTTTCTGTTATTGTGTCGGTATTTCACATATTACTTTGATGAATGACTTTTGTGGATGTACGTCAAATTCATGATTGGTATTTCACATATCTTCGATGCGTCTGTTCATACATGACTGTTTCGTGCTTGGCATTTCATACATTAGGTTGAGATTTCCTATGACGCATAACTAGGTAATGTTCATAGAAGTGTATAGTTTTCTGAAAGCATACGCCTTGAATACGGTTGATGATTTTAAAATAATAAAATACAGTATACAGATATCATGTCAGTATAAAACGTGCTCTTTACGATAATTATTTATATAGTTTGTTATTTAGGAATTTTCTGATGAAGATATGCCATTTAGATTTCTGATATTTTTGGCGCTCTTTATTCAGATAATAGTAATGAAATCGCCGATTGTGTGTTTTTGTTTTTATCAATTTTTGCCTTGCATTTCAGATGTTAATATTCTGAAGATCTTGAGTAATGGTGCCACTGGAAGTCAAATGTCTTCGGACCGCAGTGTTCTTCTCCACTACAAGGAGAATCAGTCTAAGGAAGACAAGAAGTTCAAGATTACCTTTTCAGTTAAAGAGGAAGAAGAACAAACCACTTCTCCTCCTTCTTTACAACCTCCTCCCGAGGTCGAGAATGATGCATGTACGCTTTAGTGTGTTTCATCTATTTTTGTACCATCATATTTCTCATGCCCTCTCTATTGCGCTATCAACACCAATCTACGTAAAATATTCTAATCTTTTATTGTCATTACAAGTACTGTCACGACGGGATAAAAGACAAGCATGTCAATTGAAAGTAACAAAATGAAAATAAACATAAGCTTTAATGAAAGAGAAAATACTGCAGAAGAACAAAACTTTTTTAAACGAATCTTGCCACATGTACAAACTAATATCATTAGACATGTCATGCTTGAATGACTATGAGAAATAAAATAAGCATCGTAAGCAGTAATAAAAAAGAAAGATAAAAGTAATGTGTGGATAGGTTCAAAAGCATGAACCTTCGCGTAAATGACAACATTACACTTGGTAAACCTCGATTTTCTTTTCCATCTACTTCATGCTGTTCATCTACAGATAAGAACACTTTTTTGAGTAGCCAGTGCAAAACAACGAGAAGGGAAACATGTGCACAAATGTCCAAAGGCTGTGGAACTCCAAGTTATAAATAAAATATAATAATTACAGGGGCACACACATGTCCAAAGGCTGTGGAACCACTGGCTATAAAATATAATAATTACAGAGGCAAACAAATGTTCAAAGGCTGTGCAATCCTAAGCTATAAAATATATTAATTACAGGGGCCAAATAGATTTCCTGCTATTCATTGCCAGTTTGCTCTTATAAATCGTCTACGATTTACAGAGAATCTCTGCTGGCGTAGTTTCTATTTTTTTCGCTAAGTTCCAGGAAAATAGTTAATTGTGTAAAGTCCAACGCAATGACACTGTATACAAATATAATACTAAAATTATCTTCACTGAATACGATGCCTTTATCTGGGACAGTGTCATGTGGCTGCATACCTAATGTCGTGCAGCAGTTATTATATGAGATCTCGAAACTCCTTTATAATCCGAACAATCAAAGACCGAAATTTTTTTTCTTCTGAAGAGTGTACAGTGCATCAAAATCTTATATATATATATATATATATATATATATATATATATATATATATATATATATATATATATATATATATATATATATATATATATATATATATATATATATATATATATGTATGGTAACTTATTATATTATGTACAATGTATGATAACCTTTATATATATGTGGGGTTAGTTTATTATAGAGTGTACAGTGTATCATAATCGTTATGTATGTGTGGTAACTAATTATAGTGTACAATGTATCAGAATCTTTATATGTGCGTGGCAACCTATGATAGAGCATCTTTCTCTACTTGTTGTAATGTGGACATATTGTTCCTTTTCTAACCCATCAGTGCAGAATTTACCGATTCTGTTTGACCTCGACAGATTCATATCGTCCTCTTTCATCCACCAAACTGTGTACACACATTCTCATTTTGTTTTCAAAACTTGTCTAAAATCGCTATTATTCACTTAAGTTAATTATATTTAAGCTGTATCAGGTCAATTCATGCATGTGCAAATTTGTAATGTTTTAACTTTGACAATTTCTAGTATGTAGTCACCATTCAGTACTGTTCTCTTCTCAATACTGATCTTTTGAGTCATATTTTCTCGAGATATGTGACATACATTTTATTTAGCCTTTTTATTGCACACACACACACACACACACACACACACACACACACACACACACACACGTGTGTGTGTGTGTGTGTGTGTGTGTGTGTGTGTGTGTGTGTGTGTGTGTGTGTGTGCATCATTTCACTACACTCGTTCAGGTTGGATGTTGTGCAGACGGTGGCAATATTTAACTATGTTGTAGGTTGATATTATTTATTGCTGGGTACTTTGCCAATTTGCGTTTGAAAGTTAATCTGAATCTTTTTTGATTACTTGTACGTTAGCGTTTTCAAAATTGTACATGTAGTTTGGATTGGAGCAACTTCTTTTTTGGCTGCATTTTGTTCCCATGTTTAGTTGTTGTTGTTCAAGGGTTTAACCACCGACCCACGAGAAGCTACCGGCAAGCTTTCTCACATTGGCCGAGCCCAAGACTCGAAACCACGCAGACAGAGGTGAGATGGAAGTGATCCGTAACGGTGAGCTCTTTAGACCACTCGGACACTCCCCCCCCCCCTTGTTTAGTAGGTCGGATAGTAGAATAAATTGACTTGAAAATGTATACATGATTTTTCTTTGATACATGAAATGATGTTTAATATCTGATGTTGCGCATATATTTTATAAATATCAGTGAAGGTCCATTACATAGTGATTAGTAATGGTGTACGTTTGGTAATCAAATCCTTACCTACAATCATAACAATGCTATTTATACACCTGAAGCGGAGGAAAAGTCTGATTCATAAACCTAAAGCATCTAGTCTTCTCTTTCCCGTGTCCTTGTTACAAGTAGATAGATAAAAATATTATTTTATTTGATATGTCGAGCTAGCTGCATGACAATATAGGTAAATTTAGAACATAGCTGTGTGGTTCATTTTAAACAAACCAAATATGAATTATTTTTATGATATAATATATTGATCAACAATGACTGAAATCGACGCTGACATTGTAAGCTCTCTCATATTACTTATAAGAGGCAATTGAGGAAGATATAATATGACTTCTCCAACTGTAAAATATCTCAGTTTGTAAATGCAAAAGAAAAATTAAGCAGCGGACAGAAATACTAGTAATTTGAGTTCGTAAAGATAATGTGCATGAAAGGCTTGTAGAAATATTTTGTAATCCATGAGATGCGCAGCCTTCTGAGGTTTATATTGTACTCTTTGATAGAAATTATCAGTGTTGTTTCAGCAAGTCCAACCTCTCAAAGGTGAAAAATTCATATACGAGCCGACCAGTAGGAGCTTCCTGAAAATACAACACTAGTGCACCTACTACACTTAGAACAATGGTATCATTGCCAGAGTTCGATGAGTCTACCTGCCCATCGTTGGCCATTAAATATAAGTAAAAAGAGACATCTGCACAAAACTAAGATTAATGGGAGAGAAGAAATTAAAAAAGCGATGAACTGCACAATGATAAGCAAATACTTTCGAATAGAGAAGCAGAGACCTGATCGCGAGATTTTTCGGGGTTTTCCCGGGTTCTTCCTCCACCATTTATACTGGCCGCCATGTATAGCCTATCTGTATTGAAAAATGGCTTTAAACCCTACAACAACAACAATCAATTCCACAGCAATGTTATTCTAGATGAATCACCCTCGTGTTGGTGGCCCGATAGTTAACAGCTACGATGCTACATACCTATATTCACCCTACCGGTAGGTTTGAAGTATCGGCAAAAAGGAATGTTTTATACGAATATTTGCACGAAAAAGTCCACATTAACACTTATCGTTTCCAAAAAACTTCTCATCATCATCATCAATCTCTTAACCTAAGAGGTTGTTGGGGCACCATAGTTGATTTTACAACCAATTCTCTCCATCTTTCCCTGTTCTCTACTGCCCTTGGGGAATCTCCAAATCCCATGCCTGTTCACACCTTAATGTTGTCTTCCCACCTCTTTTCTGTCTGCCTCTTCTTCTGCACCCTCGCACTGTACCTTGCAAGATTGTTTTTGCCAGTCTTGAGACATGACCGTACCACTTCAGTTTGCACTTTTTTTTTACAGTGGTGAAGAGGTCTTCATGGGATCTAATGGCTCGTTGGATCCTGTTGTGGACTTCTTCGTTGGTTACATGGTCAATGTATGAGATGCCCAAGATCTTGCGGTAGTATCTCATTTCGAAGGTTTGAATCCTTCTTTGTAGATCTGATGTGAGCGTTCATGTTTCACAAGTATACAGAAATATGGATATGACAATCGAGCGCATCAACCTTATTTTGGAACCAAAAGCAATGTTGGTATCTTCCATATTGGTCTCAACCTTGTTATTGCTACTGTTGTCTGGGCAATCTGCAAAGTAGTTCTGTTTTGGAGTCCTCATATGTGAAAATTGATCCCATGTACTTGAAACTTGTGACTCTGTCCAGCTTCTGCCCACTGACCTTTATTTCTTCACTGATGCTATTGGTGTTGTTTGTCATTAGTTTGGGGTTTTTTTTCGGCGCTAATCTCCATACCGTATGCAGTGGAGGTTGTGTCGAGGCGCTCAACGAAGTTAGTCAGTTCTTTTCATCTCCTGCTAAAGCATCAATATCATCTGCGAAGCGAAGGTTGGTGATTGTTCTTCCTCCGATGCTGACAGTGCCCTTGTGGTCATGCAAGGCATCCTTCATAATCCTTTCCAGGAAAATATTGAAGAGTGTAGGTGACAATATACTTCCTTGTCTTACTCCAACTGTTCTTCGAAACCAATCTCCTCTGCTGCCATTGATGAGAAGAGCACTGGTGGCTTTGTCATAGAGGTGCTCAACAACCTGTACCAGGTTTGAGCTGATGTTGTACTTCCTCATAGTTGCCCATAAGGCTGCATGCCATACCCTATCAAAGGCCTTTTTGAAATCTATAAAGACGTGGTACAGATTCTGCTGATGCTGATGGTATTTCTCACAAAGGAGTCTGAGATTGAAGATTTGGTCTGTGATACTCCTTCCTTCTCGGAAGCTTGCCTGCTCTTCAACAATAATTTTCTCTGCTTGAGGCTTTAGTCTGTTGAGAATTATCTTCAGAATGACTTTGCTCGGGTGACTGATCATACTGATGGTTCTGTAGTTTTAGCATAGTGGTAGGTTTCCTTTCTTTGGGAGTACGATGACCAAGGATTGTGTTCATGTGGTGTGCCATTCTCCTGTGTGCCATATCTTGTTGCAGATTTTTGTTAGGACTGTGATCTCTTCTCCTCCTGCTTGAATGAACTCTGCTGGTATGTTGTCAATGCCGGCTGACTTTCATTTTTTAGTGACCTAACTGCAATTTCTACTTTTTCACGAAGAATGGGGTTGTCATCAGTTTCTTCTTCCTGAGGGAAATTTAGTACTGCTGGATCTCCTTGGGTCTTATGATTGTACAATTCTGAGCAGTATTCTGTCCATCGCTTGAGGATCTCTTGATTTCCTATAAGGCATTTTCCTGATTTGTCTTTGATAGTAGTAGTTTTCCCTTGTTTATGGGTTGTGAGATCTTTCACCAGCTGATTTGCCATTTTGCTGTCATTTCTACTCAGACTGTCTTCGATTTTGCAGTACTGTCGTTCTATCCAGGATTACTTTGCCTTTTTTCATGCTTTTCCTGATCCCGTAGTTTATCTCTCTGTATTTTCTAGCTCTTTCATGATCTCTTTTTCCATTTTTTAGTGCTCTTCTTTTGTCGCATAGTTCAAGGGCATCTGTTGTGATCCAATTTTTCTTTGTTCGACGATATTTGCCAATGATCTCGCTAGCTGTGCAAGTCAAAGCTGTGTTGAATGTGGTTGTTAAGGACTCTTGCTCGGTGTCTTGGTTGTCCAGGGTTATCAGAGGTGCAAATTTGCCATCTATCATTGCTTGGAAGGCTTCTGCGACTTTTGGATCTTTCAATTTTTCAAGGTCAAATATGATTCTGAGTTGGTTAGGCTTTTGATCATTTTTAGGTGGAGGCGAAACTTTGTCATCAATAAATCATGGTCACTTCCAATATCTGCTCCTGGAAAACTTAGTGTTCTGGCGATATTCAGCCCTGTGCATAATCTTTTTTTTTTCTCACCAAGATGTAGTCAATCTGGTTGTGATGTTGTCCATCTGGACTGTGCCAGGTCAATCTTCTAGATGCTTTGTGAGGCCCGAATGTGTTGGCTAGCACAATATTGTAGTAGATAGCAAACTCCAAGAGCCTGAGTCCTCTTTCATTTGTTTCTGCATTGCAGAAGGGTCCAAAAGTGCTTTGCCAGTTTGTCTGTGAATCAACTCCCACCTTTGCATTTCAGTCTCCGTGTACAAACAGAATGTCCTGCTTGGGTGAGATGTCAATGACATCTTGCAGTTGGTTATAAAAATTCTCCATTTCTTTGTCATCATAGTTAGATGTGGGTGCGTAGGCCTGTATGATTGTGATGTTGAAGGGAATCGCCCTCAGGCGGATGGTAATGAACCTGCTTGAGACTGGACAGCAACCCATATTGCTGTTCACAATGCCCTTGTGGACAAGAAGTCCAACGCCATGATTGTGTTTGTCCCCTCTTCCGCTGAAGTAGAGCTTATGCCCTTCATCTGCTGTTATTTCACCAAAGTTTTTCCAGCGCACTTTGCAGAGATCAATAATGTTCCAGTTGTAACTGTCCAACTTGTGTGTAAGTTCTTTCAACTTTCCCACAGCCCTCAGTGTTCTGACGTTCCATGTACCGATGATGATGTTGTCTCTCCCACGGATCTCTGTAGTGGGGCCACCAGTAGCATACTTGGTACCTCCGTCCTGGTGTGCAGCGGAAGGCGCGGTCATTGTTGACCCGATCCAGTATGGAAGAATTGATAGTTGTCTTCATATGGTGTGTCAAGGGCAAGATACAGCCTGGCGGAGCCCATCCCTCTCCAGACTGGATAACCACAGCCGAAATCCACTGAAATAATGTGGCACGCCCTGGCCCTGAGCACATGGTCGTTGAGCTCATCTTGGAGCCTTTCCGCCCTGGCCGTTGACTTCATCGAGGAAGACTTCCGCCCAGTGATGCTGTGCTATCATCACACTATTTTACCCATAGCTGGGAGACTCGTGGGGGCGGGAGCGTCTTATTCCATCCCGTACGGATCCAATGGACCTGTACCACTGCCCATAAAAGGCATGTACGTTTGGTAATCAAATCCTTACCTACAATCATAACAATGCTAGTCATACACCTGAAGCGGAGGTAAAGTCTGATTCATAGCCGTACACCTAAAGCATCTACTCTTCTCTTCCCTCTACGGTTAGTTTTTCAAAAGTTATTTTTTCTATTATTCAAAATCAGATTTACACAGTATTTATGCATTATTTATTACAAAAGATGAATTTTTTGTTTTACTATGAATGTCATTGCCGTTTATTAAGGAAAGAACCCACCTCCTTCATTTTCTTAAACTTATACCGCGTGTTCTTCAGCTCCATCCGACTACGATTATGGCCAAGAAGGTGCTAATAAAGAACCCGTTGTTAAATGGGATTGTGGGGTCTCCCTGTCGGGACCTACCGGGGAAGTAATCCTGCCCACAGTGGAGGAAAATGGAGCCCATTTCTATCACCCAAACTATAAATGTCGTTGGAGCCTCTCTGTGACTGATGGCAGGGCTATCATGCTGTCATCATTATACTTTGACTTGGAGGAAAGCCCAAATGGTTGCGAGTAAGTGTTGAATTCTTTTTCTTCCCACGACAAAAATCTTATCAGTGAGCCATTCAATATAAGCTAAACCAGAACAAAAATGCAAAACCATCTTCTACAGAATGATGTCCTGCTGTTTTCACTCATCTATTCGCTTAATGGTAGATTTATTCGCGCTCGAGTTGAACTAGGAATACTACTTGTGTCCATATTACGTGACATTAATTTCTAGTTACATACAGGGCTTAAAATGATGTGAACTTGTCACTGTAAATTGAAATGATAAATAGGTAAAGCCTGAAAAGTAATTCGTAAGCAAAGAGGAAAAAGGAATATATTCGTTTTCTTCTTCTTCTTCTTTTTCTTCTTCTTCTTCTTCTTCTTCTTCTTCTTCTTCTTCTTCTTCTTATTATTATTATTATTATTATTATTGAAGTATATGGCGTCCACGTTTTATTTTTCAGATGCTGATAAATCAAGGTAGTAATATCGTGCAGCATTCAGTATCAAAACATTAACATTTGTCAAAAAAGGTCTTATAATCGCAGTTATTTGCAGGGTGATACTTTGAAATGAGACTAACTTCCCTTAATTATAAAGAGCGACGCTTTGCTCAAAACACTTGTGCCACTTGACACCGTATGCCCTTCATCCTCATCGAAATTTATTTTCCTCTTAAGCCTCATATCCACAGCTATTTCAAAACAGATGAGAATTTGGTGTTATTGAAAGCACTTACTACTTATTCGTCCATTTACCTTTTATATTTGTCTATATTTATGTCTCTGTCTGTCAGCCCCTCTATCTCTATGCATGCACGTATGCAGATGAATGGAAAGATAGAGCAATAGATAATGTAAAATCTGGTTTAGGGGGTCTCCTATGGAAATTATAAAGTGATATAATAAGTGTCACATCCTCTAAAAGTAAAACAACAGGGCATTATTTTGCCCAAACAACACATAGCCACATCATACGGACATGTTGCGTGTGCAATGGGTACATTAGATCGACAAGTGTTCGGCTCTATCCTATAATCTCCTATAATGTTTATTTGGTCTAAACTTTGTTTGCAAGGACAGAGACAATATTATTGTTTTAAGGTATGAATTTACCTATGCAAAGTGTGTGTGTGTGTGTGAGAGAGAGAGAGAGAGAGAGAGAGAGAGAGAGAGAGAGAGAGAGAGGGCGCAAGGTGGATACTCCATTAGATTACATTTCACCTTTGACTCTTTATTATTTTGTTTTCTCTATCTCATTATTCTCATGCAGTTTCTATATACATAGACTTTGAGAGACAAAAATAGGAAAGAGAATTTATGTTAAGACCGAATGTCGTGATAGTTTTTTTTATCTATGCCAGCATTATGTTTTCCTTTTCTTTAGCAATAAATATTTACTTTAAAGTTATAAAACAGTTTCTTAATGAATTTCAAAGGTGGGACTATCTTGAAATAAGAGATGGTTCCGACAACAACAAGAGCCAAACGACGACCAGCCTTTGTGGATATGGCCCAGTGACCTACATTTCCATGACCAATAAGTTGTTTCTGTACTTCTATTCAGACGAATCGTATGAGAGTAAAGGTTTTCATTTCGAGTACAAAGACGTTCCTCTCTTGTCTCCGTGTAAGGAATTTCACATTTCTTTTATCTATTTCTTCCTTTACAAACATGCATAAGATGACGAAAAAATTTATGTCACTCATGTTTGATTTAGATATTCCCTCTGCCGTCTGGATATAAACGAGATGGTCATTCGGGTGACTGGTGTTTGATTCTGAGAAACGTAGTCTAATTGGGGAATGGTCTCATTTTGGAAGGGAAATTTGGTCATTGATATAGAAAGACGGAGTACACGTCAATTGTTGCAGTTGGAGATTGATCTTTATTGGATTAAATGCTACTGACTAATCACTGTGATTCAAGCTTTTTGTGGTCAAGATGCAATAATAGCATTTTCTTTAAAGCAAGGACGCATTAGCTGCGTCTCATTATCTCATTTTCATCGAACCTTCGGTTTGGGTGAATTTTCAAATTGTATCATTTAAATTAGTTTTATATGCAAGGTTCGAAACTTTGAACTTTTTAATCACCAAGCGCAGGGCTCACGAAAATAAATTATTTACTGATTCTGCATAAATTTAACTGATTTTGCTAAAATCAAGAGAAGTCAGTTCAGTTTCTAATTCAACATTTATTATTCATTAACATAAGCTCCAAGAAAATAAAATATGAATTTCACTAAAAAGACTCAAGCAAGTTGAAAATTCATAATTCATTATTGGTATCTGATTCATCATCAAATCTTTGTTCACATTTGCTCTGCTTCTGAGAACCAACGTCTTTTGTATTTCACTCATCTCTCCGCTATTATGTGTATGGAGCATGCACATTTTGATTTCAGGGACGATTTAAGATCGTTATTACTCCCATCAATGAATGCAGTACCACGCTCAATTTCTTAATTTTTCGAACACTCAGTTTAGAAAGTGCACATTACAGCGTCTCCTGGGTGACACTTCAGCCATTACCACATCTGCAGCTGATGCGTCATAAATGACTAAGTTGAGACCTAACATTTACAAATTTTCCTTACTTGCTTTTATTTTCTGAACTACTATTATTCTAGCACGGAAAGACATTTGTTCTATATCACAACATAAGTGTTGACATTTATAATTTTTTTCATGGCCTTCCATATAACCTCTTAAAATTGAAATAAAGATATTGGAAAGATTGATGATAACAGCAAAAAATGAAAACAGCATGTGGAAACGTGAACGGGATTTGTTAATCCATTTCAGCAGTGACAATTATAAAAATACCCCAAATAACTGAACTATTTGAAAATTTAAAGGTAATTTTCTAAAACTCCAATTTCGAAACAATTCAAATAATGACCAGTTCAAAGTGTTAAACTTTAAAAAAATTTCTTTCAGTTTATCCATCACAAACTAAAAGGGAATGACGCTGAATTCTGTGAATTTTGAACTCATCTCTATAAATAACTAGATTTGGTAGCTGATTCAGTTCAACGCTTTCTGTACCTTATGACAGAACTTTAATCCGCGCGTCACATGAGAGAGTATGCGATATGGCTAAAATTTAGGCAGTAAAAATAATTCCAATGCTAACGCCTACAGTTTTGCGTAGCAAAATTAGCTCGAGTCAAACGATGTAGCCATTACAATTTTTTTTTTTTTTTTAATTTTTATTTTTTTGAAAATACACTTACTAATTCTTTAGAAATTCAATGATACAATTACTTATTCTTTGGAAACGCATGGTGTTACCGACAACAACGCTGCTACGGCTGGTCCAGACAATTTCGTCTTTAATATGAGGTGCCATTGCAGATATTGTTCGGAAACACAATGAATACTCTTTGTTAGCGTGAACGATTTTGAGTAGCAAAATCTGATAGCGTGTTGAATAATATACACTGACAATCAAATCAATATAAAAGATATCGAGGCGTTACCATGTATGCTGCCGAATGAGTCTCAGTTCCTCTTGTCAAATTCAGGTTGATGATGCCAGTTTCTCTCGTGCTCATCTCCTTCATCATTGATGCACGTGTATTACAGTTGGCCTAATATCCGATTGTGTCCACCTGCAAATAATTCGTTTGTGTTTTCCTCAACATTCACTTCTACCACATATTGTTCATTTTATAATCACTAGAATCTGCTGATATTTGCGATATTTGCTAACCGATCTCATGCTAGTTGGTGGTCTGTTATAATTCGCATGTATCGGATTTGTAAAATCCATTCGATACTTTTGTTGGTAAGTGATTGATGTGGTACTTTCATCACTGACTCGCACACGGGTAGTGGTGTTGGTGGAATGTTTACTATTAGTATTTTTCTAAAGTCTTTGTAGAGTACCTGGGGGCCTTATGCGATGACACCAATGTCTTTGATGTAGCCTCTGGTTTTAGCTAAGCCATCCTGATATCGCTCAATTTGCTCTGGCAACTGATCAATGGCCTGGGCTGTTCTGACAATCAGAACAGGTTTATCTTCTGTTCATATCTTCACGTTGGCTTTTTCATCGACTCTCTTCACTTTTCCGCAGTTTCGCGGGCGGGTTTGATTAGTGAAGCAAATGTTTTCTCAAAGCCCTTTGTGAAGTCTTCTCATGCGACTGTAACATATATTTGACACGTTTGCGTGCACCTATGTACTCACGGAGAAGTTCTAGTTCATCGCGCGCAGCTTTACGGCGTCGGTCTGCAGCCTCTGCAATATTGCCGTTATCGGATTTTGTTATTGTATTTCTTTACTATAGTTATTAAATTGCTTTACACATCTGTGTGAGAAATCATGTCCAAATCCCCGAGATACTAAGACCCATGCGCATCCACCCAAGTCAATAGTGAGGAAATCATACGGGGCCTGATTGACCTCCTGAAATAAATTCCCAACCCATCCCACATATGATCAGTGACACACGAACTTCAATGAATGTTTTCGTGACTATGCGAGTCAACGCCATAAAATATTATTAACATGTTATGGTTGTCTCAGATCACTTAAGGTACGCGTATGTTCCATAGATCATAGAATGTTTTGTGTCGACATCGGTAAAATTTTCTCGCGGGATTGTCTTGGTGCTCAGGCATCGCATCCTTGTGAACAACACGATAATTTACGCTCGAATTAAGGTCGTTAATGACAGTGGCTTCATCGATTGTGGAAACGAAATCAGTGGTGCACGATTTACTTTTCAACGATGACGCAAGTGCTTCCGTAAAAGTACATCAAAACACGGCTGATCGTCCGCCGACGATGCCATCACATACAACCAATTACACATTAACCATCTCATGATCCGATTCAGTAATAGCTGGGTTTTCCAGGATGTAGCCTGGCCAATAATCAACGCGCGCACTGAATTTGGAACCATGTCACCGTGCTTGGGTGGCACGGGCTTTGTCTGCGCATTGAAGTCCATAAAGGTGAATTTCCTTTTATGTGTTGCTATGTTAAAAACCAATTGCTGTGTAACACAAGCATGCCTTCGTATGATGTGCGAAGTTAACGCGGGTTCAGACATATAATGGTTGAGCTGCAATGTCAGGAATTTGTGTTCAACGTGAGTTAGTTGGTCAAACCTTACAGTTCCATCAGCCATAGACTCGCAGGGTCAAAAGACAAGTCCTCTCATGGTCGCTATCACGTCATTTAATGGTGGACATAATTCATTCATTGGAGGTAAAATTGTAAACTGAAATATAATAAGAGTGAATAAGAAAAGTGTGAAGGTGTCCCTGAAAATTTAGCTAGCACGGCAAAGGTCACGCACGAGGTTGTTGTTACATGGTTGGCCAAACAAGCATTGTGGAAAATTTAGCTTTCCGCGCTAAGGATGATATCTCGTGGTGGTTTGAATTTAACGACCCTCAACGAAGTTTATCAGGCGGATCTTTGTTCTTCAATATGATCAGGTAGGCAGACACAGAAAAAGTAAGCATGAGCTATCGTAGATGTTGCAAGCATATACAAGGAAGCGGAACCGTTTATGTCTATAGATTCAGCAAGTGTCGCAGATGCTCTTAAACGTATTTATAAACGTTTACCGCTAACAAAGCCGCGGCTGTTGCAAGTGAACTCGGGCAAATAATTTCTCGGAAACGTTGCTGCGTTGTTAAAAAATACATAAGGCGATCGTGTCTCTTGGACATGTTGGCATAAATCGCGATTAGGCTATTGTGGAACGATTTAAAAGTACACTAGCGGAACGATTATAATGACATTCGTACGAACAGCAGTTTTTAATGAATCCTATCCGGCGTGCTCACACTCTAGAACGATCTCTTGAATGGGTCATATCAGCGTTGAATCGTGAATTCAGACGCGCAGTTGGGTTAAAACCTGCTGAGGCGATTAGACAAAATACTTTGTTACCGATAAATCAGTTTCACAACCGCCCATGTTAGACTCACCCAGAAACAATTTGCTTTGGCATATATATGTCCCGGGGGAGTTAGATGTCGGTACTTATGGGATTATTTGAAATTTTTCAAGGACTTGAACACTGAAATAATTATATGCAAAACTTGCAAGGACTTTTCTGGTATTCTACTTTCGTGGAATTTTCCTTGAAGCAAACACATTTGGATTCTTCAAAGGTGCTATCACGTCAGCACATAAGCAGATTAAAACCTTGATGATGAATAATTTTGGACAGCTTCCGGATTAAAGTAAAAATGATAGCACAGTTTATAATAGGAAATCATCAACTATAATTTATTGTTAACTCTTTCAATTTTTGTTTAATTTTATATTTTAGGGAATAACATTGCAGCATTTTTTGAAACTCTTTAACAAAGTATGTTGCATTACAGCGAAATAGTCATGTGATTTTTTTCTTCTTCTGGGACCTTGAAAACACTCCATTATTCAGTTAGTGTCGTTCCCACATTAGATATGCTCATACATCTTTTCAAAATACTATTCTCATCGATTGGTGAACGTTTCGCCATTTATATAATACTTGCCGCCATAATTCTCTAATATAATATATTTTACGTAATAGGAAGCAATTATTAAGGAATATATTGTATAGAAATTTAGCTATAATAAATATAAAATATTGTCACTCAAATGAAATATTCTTCATGAAATGTATTATATAGAATAATTACAATTAGTAATATATTCTGCTACCTATATATTCTCACGCAGAGGAAACAATCTCTGCATAACATATTTTATACAGTATAGTAGTGATCAATAATAGTAGTGGTCGGTAGGTACATATGTGTATTGGGGCTATTGTGGCACCTCATGGTAACCTCGCGTGGTGGTGCCGCAGGGAGGATTACGCTAGCAGATTTTGTTGCACAAAATCGTTCACGTTCCTGAAGAGTATTCAGAATGACACCGCATATACAAAGACAATATTGTCTGCACCTGCGGTGGCAGCGTTGTAGTCGGTATCGCTGTGCATTTCTAAAGAAATAGTATCTTGCATAATTCTATTTCCAAGGTATTAATAATTGTATAATTGTATTTCCAAAGCATTACTAACTGTATTTGTAAAATATTAATAATGGCTAGCGTTAGACTTTGCTTTTACTGACTAAATTTTAGCCATACCTCATACACTCGCGATTGACGAGAGGGCAAATATGTTGAAACCAGTTGGTAAATCAGCTTTCGAAGTTTAAATTGCCCATTTTGCCACTTCTTAACTATATCAATACAATTATTGGACAGGGAAAAGAAAAGGAGGTAAGTTTTCCAACTTAATTATAATGGGCTAATGGACAACAACAATTTTATCATTTGCATAAAAGTGCAATGTATAAAGGGGTTAAATATGAAAAAGAGATTAAGAAAAGGGATTTTTAATTGTTGTCTTTACGATCAGAGGTTTTTTTGTTACATGTATTAGAAACAGAGATTCTAGTTTTTGAATTTCAGTGTATCCTAGCTATCTGACACAAACTCTTACAGGTTATGTACCGTCCCTGCATTTATCCGAGACTAACGTACATATTATTTACTGTCCCTGAAGTTATATGAGGCTAACTTTTATATGTTGCTGGCACTGTAATTATCTGAGAATAACTGGCAGGTGCTGACTGTCCCTTTAGTGACATGAGATTAACTTTTATGCACAGTTTATATAGTTATCTGAGACTAACTGACAGGTTATGTATTCTCCCTGTAATTATTTAAGACTAACTTACGGCTTATGCACAGTCCCTGTAGCTATGCTTAACATTGTTATCTAAGACTAACGTACGGCTTATGCACAGCCCCTGTGGCAAAGCTTAACACTGTTTCTCAGTTGCAAATTTATTAAATACATGTTGCTTTGTGCTAATATTGCTTGAATGCCTAGACATTTTTAATATCAGTTCATAACTTTATCCAGGTCTTTTATTTCAGACGACACTTTAGTTTGTAACAGCACTATCCGTGGTAAAAAATCGGATTCCAGTTCTATCGTTAATAGAGAATATCAGGGTGCCAACCAATCAGAAATGTCCTGCTTTTATAGACTGCAGGTAATTTTTAGATTAAATCTAAAGTTACTAAACGCAAATATAGGAATTTAAACATGCGTTATCTGCTAGAAATAATACATGTTTGAAAGATCATAAAATAGACTTGACAAATACGGTTGTTAGAAAGGTTGTTTTGCAACTTATTCAATTTAGTATCATGTGCAAGCGTTAGCTTTCACCCATCAATGCCCATATGCCTGTGAGTGCTTCTTCTTACTGTCAAGCGTATGAACATTTTACACGCCACAACATGCATTGTAGAGCAATGCGTACACAGTTGTAAAAACCCGTGTCGACGGTAGTAAATCAACTTTATATTTCTAACACAAAAGTTAAGGGAAACAAACTTCTCCTTAGAAAGCAATTATTATCCACCTCCCCACCCATCCAGTGCAGACAACCCCCATTCTGCCTCAAAAACAATCACAGTAAGCTCATGCAGAGAACATTATCGGTGTGCATCAGAGACAATTTATTTTAGATAAGCCCATTTTAAGTTATTTCGTCTAAAATCTCTTATATGATCAAACATTAGCTTAATAACGTAATTTTGTCAGAAATAGAAACATTTTAGCGTGTGGCCAAAGCCACAGAACTTCTTATTTTATCTATATGTGTATTAAAACAAACATACAAGGCTTCTTATTATCAAGTGTTCTGCGGAACCCGAAGGAATGCTTTGAGCTCAAGAGTTCAGACTCTTTCCAAATTGGTCCCCTATCATATTCTATTCGGCTCAAATTGTTGTTATTTGTATTTGATCGAATTCAAACAGTAATTATGAACGCATTACTTACAAGTTTAGTAGGGAT
>JAECUM010049737.1:0-34690 GCA_016617855.1 Megalonaias nervosa | reverse complement strand
CTCTAAGGATGATCCGAGAAGCTGTGTTTTGAACTTTTGAAGTTTCTGGAGTAGATATTGAGACGAACCAGACAGAATTGAGTTACAATAGTCCAGTCTTGAAAGTACTAAGGAACACACACGTGTTTTAGTGGCATCAACTGAAAGATACTTGCGAATGGAGCTGATGAGTCTTAGCAACAACCTCCTGACAACATTAAAAAAACCATATTGAAAACTAGGAAGAATGAAAGTTACTCGTGTTTCTAAACCACATATGCCCCTACTTCTGGCAAGATAGTCCAAAATCAACAATTAATGTCAGTATGACCATCCATATAGTAGGAGTAGCGAAAGCAAGATTTTCAACATGGCTGCCTTTGTGACCATATTGTATATCTGATAGGCACCATTTTCATTTGGGAAAAAGTTAACATAAATCGATTGTAACAATCTTAGCAAAATATCAACATCCCATGTGACTATATTCTTGGATAAATTTGGTGTCTTGTTAAACACTCATCTCCTAAAACATTCAAGCAATGGGTGTTGCGAATAATTTGAATCATCTGACTAGAACTGTGCAAATAGCAGACATGGCCGTACTGATACCACAATACCTTTATCCATTATGAATCGACGTAGAATTAGGATTTCAAAACAAAATGTACAAATGCGCAAAATGGATTGGGGCATAAAAGCACAGCAATCACTGGAGATATGTCCAATATTGCAACTGTATTGACTGTCTCCAAGTGGAGCATAAAATATCAGAAACTGACTGAGATAAGTTCTGTTTTCCATAGCTTTCCCGATAATCGAAACACATCGAAGCCGAGCTTTTTCAACTGATGCATTATAATGGTGTCCTGTGAAAGAAACATAATCTCGGATGTTCTGAGCAGTATCCATAACCGATCTGAGACAAAAGACAGTAGTTTGGGGAACTGACTGAATACTTAAGAGTGGTACTACCATCACTACCTCCTTTTCCCCTCCTCAAATATTTGTCGAAATCTAAGAATTATGCCGAAAGGGGGAAGACCTTATGGCAGAGTCAAATTACTCCAAGATAAAGATGAAGTATCAACAAGTGAAGCTTGAGGGTATGGTTTGTATTAAATATCTCTTGGAAATTGATAATTTGGTCTTGAGGCTTAAAGGTCAATATTACATTTACCAAATTATGTTCAATTTCCAGGAAAATTTCAGAATTCAGCATGTATTCAGAATCGTGGTTCAAAATGCGCAAGAGTACATCAGCTTGATTTGATCGGCAGATAAAAAAAAAACACTGTGTCAAATAGCTACTGCTCTACGCCATTTCCATATTTCAGAAAACAAGATCGTCGAGTACTTCAACTCCCACCCAGTGGCGTACTAAAGGTAAATGGCGCCCGGGACGACGATGAAGGCACAAAAAGGTTTTCGCGCTCCAAGACCTTTGGCGCCCGTTGTTTAGTCGTCCTAAAGACCTCTGGCGCCCAGGGCAACCGCCCAGCCCCCCCCCGCCCCTCCCCGCCCCCCCCCCCCGTGAGTACGCTACTGCCCTCACACCCATTTTATTAACACATTAAATGGAAGCATTATTGTCCGTAAACAGTCATGCTTGCTGGCCCTTACTTCCTAAGTAGAAACATTGTAAAATTAAGAAGACTCTTTATAGTTAAATGAAATGAGTGTGCCACAATCATTCTTCTGAAGATCAATGGTTCTCGGTTGATAAGGTAAATTGTGGTTAAATGAACCACACGATATATTAATATCACTGAAAAGAACGATGCGATGCTGGTGTACAGAGACAGGGCAAAATGTGAAATGAACTTTTTGAATTCATCAGTGAAATAGTTTGTGACCTGTGTCACTCGAAATAATGGGACTGTCAAATTCACCTCAAATGCAATTTCATATTGTATAATGGAGTACTGTGGTATCGCTGGTCTTAAATTTAGCAATCGGCGAATAAGTCAGTAAAGACACTGATGTTCAGGATATTATGTATGTTTATTTCGTTTTCTTAGCACTATATTAAGATACATTTAATTTCCAGTTTAAAACAGATGATTACACAGGCACTTAATTAATTGGTAAATGTGCACATTAGTTTACCCCGGAATTAAGTGCCTGTGGATGATTACGGGAAACGATCATTAAACAGACTCTAGCGTATGCAAGCGGTGTTACTCTGATATCGCGGTAATACCGAAAACTATTTTTACGATGGCAATACTTGTCCTAATGTTAGGATCTTGTGTACATACTGCACAAACTGTAAATCAGTTTGAAAATTGGATGCTACTTCAGATGGCTCTCATTCTGTCACCTGTACCCTCCTAGAACAGAAGCTTATCTGAGAGATTTAAAATAATGCTTGTGTAACTACTTGTGACGGGGAATATGGGGGTGGCGCCAGGATTGTCGGTGAAAATGCCCATACTAAAATGAGCATGAAAGTACATGTCGACCACAGACTGTTTAAACAAAAACAGCGTTATAAGGAAAAGTAATAAATCGTGTGCAACAAAGTATTTATGTCAACACCTGTCAATTGCGAAGGCCACAAGAAAACTACAACATTAATATCCTTCATAGATACGATCTATTGCTTCTTGACAAATATGGTAATCATGTAAGCTGACTCTTTGAATAACATCGTAGGATATTATTAGACGACAGACTGATTCAACAATTCATTACAGTGACATCAATTTTAAGAAGATATAGATTTTGTTTCAGAACATGGGATACGGCCATTTTTTGAAAGAGTGAAATTCGTGGGTACATTTTTAAAATAGTGTACTCACCAGCAGTTCCGATATTTTCCAGAAATAAACCTGGTATTTATTTAGTTATTATTTATCGTGTGCAATGTGTGCTCAACCAATTAACTGCGTCATCGTCAGCAAGGTGCAGAGCCTGCAGTCCACCGGTGAACTTTGTCAGTGGACAGTTGTTCACAATGTGTGACATGGTCTGCAGAGCTCCACATCAACAGGAAGAGTCAGTGGCCTGGCCCCAACGGACAAGGTTGACTGCACACCTGGTGATGCGGAACTAGTAACTTATGATCATCCAGTATATATAAGATAAGCACACGATAGGTGGCGCTGTGCAGAAAATTACCGGAAACCTCGAATACCGCGATACTAAAGAACCCGCGTTATCGTAGGAAGCTATCATAGTCCTTTTCTGTGTCAAGGGCTCTGTACTTGGACATGTACCGGGTATATCAATCAGCCTAGCGGCATCCGAAATGGGAAATAAAAGTTGCCTCAGCAACTGCTGGCAGTCAGATATCAACCTATCGGCCTCGTCTTTTGTAAGGCACATAGTCATGTGAACAATAGTAACAATGAAACCACCAAATACAACCTGAATAATGAATCCCTAGTTATGAACCAAAATGCAGTGTCATCCACGTCTTTTTACACAGTCAATGAATGCCTGCAGTAAACACGTCAATGTGCACTAGATTACATGAACAATGACCTCATTTGCGCAGGTATGCACAAAAAAAGAGCTTTACTTACTTTATACACAAAGAGGAGGGAGAACAACCCATTTGGATGGCAAGGGAATTCAGAAACTGTCATCCTATGATCGTCTTAAGTAAAGTCTGTGCAAAGCATGAAAGGGACTAGAATAATGCATATCTTTTAAATAAATGGAGGTAGACCAGGGATCTTGTTTAAATTAGATTGATGACAAAATGGAAAGATTCTATCTGAAGTGATATTTTTATACGTTTTGATTCAAGTGTTTGCGGTCAAGGATTAATCTGTGCATACCTTCATTCTTGAGTCTAGGAATGTACCCCAAAAATGTTGTTGTCTAGTTAGAGCAGGTACTGGCCACTTTTGTTTTTCAAAATCAACTTCAAGCGCTTCCCCGGAGTCACTTAAGTTATTTTGGAGTGAAAAGATATGTTTTGAAAATAGTCCGATCCAATTTTTTTTATTCCAGTAAAGTCTCTAAAATATAAGTGTAAAAAGTTTACTTTCTTTCCATTTTGCTAATATGACACTGCTTTTGCCAGAAATGAAATTGGCAGGAGTATTAATAGGACTGGGAAGAAAATCCATATTCAGCTGGGAGGTAAGGACAAAAGTGTCCATACAAGTACCTACAGAAAATATATCATTTGTGGCAGCATCTACTGACGAGCTGTGAGTCCTGTCCACATTTTGTCTTCACCTTTGTCTTTCTTCGATCATTAGAGCTGGGTACCACGACAAATTTTGAACGTACCGCGATGAGTACCGTGGTATATCACAACTGTATTAGGAACCAACAATTTAATGTTCTGGGGCAGGGGTATGACACATTTTTTTTTGGGGGGGGGGATACTTTCCGTCTGAGAATCGCTGGCAAAAAATATCTTTCTCCGAGTTATAGCAAAATAGTACCATATTATATCCATGATATTATTTGGAAAAATATTAATTATCTTGAGGTAACATGAAATAAAATATTTCGTCTCGAGAAAATAAAAGTCATTCTCCGTTCACCCCGAAAATTAAATGACCCGTACCTTATTACTATATAAATTTAATCATCCCGCTCTTGTTAAAGCTATTAGACTGCAGCTTGTGTATCAATTTACATACACGCAAAGCTGTAACCAAAGTGGGATGATTTTCACTATAGCTGATACTGTGAAACCATCGTGCTGACATTAGAAAGCCTATTGATAAAATAGAAAGTGTTGATACTGAAGCCTAATCTACACTATTCATAATATTATAGGCAGGGAAACTTTGAGTGGGATGCCAAAACAAGGGCAAGATATTTATGTGAAAGGACCAGTAAACATTAGCCACACTTACTCAACAAACGGGAAAATATATATATGACTTGAAAAATTGCATAAAGTTAAGACAGAAAACAAGTATGCTCCGGAAAATCGCCAGATTATTCGCAGTCTTACAAATGAACACATACACTTAACATATTCACATACGCTTGTAAATAACTAAAACATGGGGTGTTTTTTTATTTAATCCAAAATGTTTTTGAAGGTTGGATTTGGCCCAAAATTGTTTCACACAATACCGCGCTGTCACCGGTGACATGTATCAAACATGTAATTAAAGAATTATAAATAATTTTAATATTCACTATTACTTTGTAACAGATACAACCGGTTAGAAAAATAATTTTTTGAACTATTCTGTCATGAATGACGGAAACACGCTGTTAAATAGCATTCAAGTTGTAACAAGATTCCTAGGGAATTTTCGGACATTCCATACTGATGGAAACTACCGGCGTACCTGTACAGTTAAAAAGTACCGTGGTACGTTCTACAGAAAAAAAATTCTGCGGCATATCGGTAGTACCGCGCACCTCTATCGACCATTGGGATTTTATTGTTGGAGCATGAGCTGGACTGATTGTGTTCTAGAAAGAAATAAAATAAAGCTTGTGCGTAAATTGTTGATGAGAAAGCAAAATATGTCAAAGAATCACATTAGGACACCTCTAGAGACCCCTTACTCCCTTTATTTGTGAGAAAAATGGGTCAGTTAAGGGGGATACGAGAGATAAATAATGGTATTAATCATGCGCCATATATTCATTAATTTTTTTATTTTATTTTATTTTATTTTATTTTTATTTTTTTAAATATTTCTTTTTATTGTTTTGCATTTACATTTGGATGTCAGGAAGTCTATTAGTGTCTGAAATTCTTAAGCAAATCTCTCTTCGGCACTGTTAAATTCTGAAT
This sequence comes from Megalonaias nervosa, assembly GCA_016617855.1. Classification (NCBI taxonomy): domain Eukaryota; kingdom Metazoa; phylum Mollusca; class Bivalvia; order Unionida; family Unionidae; genus Megalonaias; species Megalonaias nervosa. Next base: position 28,983 of record JAECUM010049737.1, on the reverse strand, counting down.
TAAGTTGTGACTTCTCTTAAATGAGAGAATCGCTTATTGTCGACCGACATCGTTCGGCTAGTAATTTACAGCCCATATTCGGATGCAATAATTTATCTGAGAGGTCTAATTATGCCATGGTTCTAGTCGGAATGCGACTAGCACCTATGAAAAAGACATTAATTTCATGTTAATACGTTGGTGTATGCGTATCAGGTTGAGAACTGACCACAGCCTTAGTCTGGTGAGTTACGATAATACGATATCTGACATAACAAGAGCGGGAATATTGTTCGACTCAGAAGAAAACCCGATAAATATAAGGTTGGGTTTTATTTATTTGAAGGAAAAAATAACCCCATACCTGTGCACCACATAATGTGAAAAGACAGCAGACAACCAGGTTAAGATTGAAGAGAGAGAGAGAGAGAGAGAGAGGGCAACGCTGACCTTTCACCAACAGTGATTTGGAGAGGATCGGAAGCAATCAGGTTATGTTTAACATGTCGACAATTTCGAGTTAGAGCAGTCGCTCGATTCTAAGACGAAATTTGTTTTATCGGTATAACAGAACGGCTAATTGCATTTCGCATAAATTTTGGAATTATATTTCTAAGAGATAGTGTATCAGTCAAATGACAATTTCATTTTTATTTTGAATTTCATTTTGTTTAAGTAATTGATTAAATTTATAGTTTATATACGGGGCTCGTGTTTTTTCTATTCAGTATCTTTCTTTAGATATATGTTATTCCATCCATTAACTTCATATTTTATATTATTATTTGCTCGATCCGGGTAATAACAACGTGGTCAGTCATTTCCTAGATAACGATAACCAAAGCACCATAACAGGTTTGGGATCATATTATATCACCCCAGCCCTCACAATGCAGTATCTTCAAACTTGCCAACATTATGCAGAAACAGCACAATTTGTGAAATTAGTACCCCGTCGACAAAGAAAGTTGGGTACTGATAATAGTACATTACATTCGTCTGCTTCAATTGTTTTGTGTGCAGTCACACTTAATGAAACTGGGTGAGTGGGGTGGCCATATAGTAGGATGGGCAGAATCCCATATAGATACTCGTCATGAAAGTAATGAGGACGCAAGAATGAAATTCACTAAATTGGAAAAAATTTACAGGTCATCTAGTTATAACAGGGAAAACGCTTACTAAATTTGTCTAGATCAGTCTTAGTGTATAGTGTCAACCTATATTCCCAGCAGTTTGTACAAACGTATCGATTTTAAAATTGACATAATTCCTTTCAATTTCGCTTTAAATATATTTCATTTTTTATACTTTATTTTCTTTTTAAATATTTGGTCAAGAACAATAGATTCTACAATCTTGATTTTAGCGCACGCGCAATTCAAAAGCGTTAACTCCTTGCATTTTTACAACGGAAATCCATCCTCATCTTCAGTTTTTCTTGCAGAATAGCCCTAGTGTGTCAATATAATTTATTTAATACAAATCAGATAAAGGTCAAAGAAGTACTCCAGAAACTTGTATCATTTTATGCCTGACTGAACACTATAGCCGAAAGACTTCGTTTTCTTTCTTAGAAAATTTCACAGCGTCGGATGCCGGATGGTGTTGACTACTACTGGTATTAGTACTCCTATGTCGTGAACGGGGCACTAAAACAAGCTTATGTGTATCAGTGGAGCAGTCGGGCGTGATTCACACCCGGCGCATTTTTAGCATATTTCAATAGTTTGAAGATGTTCCATACAAATACTGAAAGAAATTCAATAGCCGTTTTATTATTTAATACCAGAATTGTTGAATGTCATTGTAGAAATAGGTGTAAAATAGCGTCTACCATCTTCATACGATATTTTCTTTTGCATCGTCCGCCGTATTAGTTTATTTAATAACTACTTATGTTTTCGGCCTCCTTTTTTGTTGCCTTACGATATTGTATCTTTATTTGGAAAGGAAAACATACCGTAGTAAATTGCATGTATTTAATAACGTATCGTAGAATATCCAAATATGGCATAGCAATCCTTATTTAGTCGAAAACGAATTACCCCGACAATCTCGCGTTATCTGTCATTGCGGCCAAGGTGCGGTAAGTGTAACCATACCAATATTTATCTTATATTGATTTAATAGCTTCACCATAAGCCCAACTTCCTTCAAAATATGACTCTAATTAGGACTACATTTTATGCAAGTATTCTTTTTTACTTGAACGGTATTTTTGCTCCATTATATGGTATGGGATCAGTTCGTAGCCCCCAACCATGTCGATGCTACGACATCGTAGCAAGGTGTTAACATGTGCAAGAAAGCTTCCGTAGTCATGATAGTACAATCAGCTAAAAATTAATGTTTATATTATGGTAGAAAAGTTACTTTCTGCAACTAAATATTCTAATTAGAAAATAATTAATAAATGTTCATTCGTTGACGGTTCAAAACAGTTGACGGCAGCAAATAATTCCACTTCTCAGCCATATGATATTCTGCCGCCACAGGTAGAGTAACACATTTCTGAGGGCCCCTAGTGGCCGAGTAGTCTAAAGAACTCACCGTTACGGATCACTGCCATCTCACCTCTGTCTGCGTGGGTTCGAGTCTCGGGTTCGGCCAATGTGGGTATGTGAGAAAGCTTGCCAGTATCTTCTCGTGTGTCGGTGGTTCTTTCCGGGGTTTTCCCGGATTCTTCCTCCACCATTTATACTGGCCGCCATATGTAGCCTATCTTGTGCTGAATAATGGCGTTAAACCCTACAACAACAACTACACATTTTTATTCGTAGATTCGTACAAAATTGATCAAGCATTAGTCGTACTTCATGCTAGTAATCATAACATTGTACGAATAAAATCTATACGACATAAGTTACACTTTTGTAAAATCGTTATATATTATCATTTTAAGAATGACATTTGTAATTTTCTACATTTTCGAGATCAGCTCGGACAAATAATAATAAACGTACAACGTTTTAGCAAAGTTGCTATGATGTTATTACCCCACGTAGCATAATCACAGACTTACAGCAACGTTGAAAAAACGGTGTTAGCTGGGTTTTTACGGTTCATGTTCTTTATCCTTCTACAATTTGACATTGATTTCGATGGATGACTTCTATGTATCATCCCCGGTGTAGGAGACTTACCACAAACCTGGATAATAGGAACGTGGGATGGTGATTGGAGAAGTGAGCGTCTTTGGTAACAAAGTTAAAATCACTAAGGAGCGACTTAACGATCAAAGAATAACACACAAGTCACACACGTTATTTCACGTGATTAAATGTGAAGCAAAAGGTTATGATATGAACAAGATATAGCAAACACATGACTGAAATTAACTTAATACTTGTTTATTTACGGAGCATTTTCGCTCGGCAGGAAGAAGAACAGATTTATTCAGACAAATATCGTTAAGACCATGCATGTTTAGACAACCCGCCTACAACACCCTTTGAATATTTTTGGCGATTAAGCGGGAAAATGGCTGTATACGAATTTCTGAAAATGAACATGAAAGACGTCATCCTGTAACAATAAATCAGCATGGTTCACCGTTTTATTGACCATTGTTCCAGTATTATTGGACATGATTGAATGAGTACGTTGTTCCCACGGAGGATTTTACTCAGTCTGATGAAGCAAGATGGAAGAAACAGGGAGAACATGTTTAGTTATACTTTATGAGCTGAAGCGCAATGCTGGACAAGAGGTTAATGTCTTTGTTCCTGCTTGAACCGTTTCTTGTGTGTGTGTGTGTGTGTGTGTGTGTGTGTGTGTGTGTGTGTGTGTGTGCGTGCGTGCGTTATGTAGAACATCATGTTTCTACTTCGTGGTCAGAACAGACATCTTTAGTCAGAGAACATATTTCTGATGATATGATAGACTACTGTAGAAGCATCCGAAAATCCTCGATCAGTTTGCATAGATTTCCTCTAGAGAATATTTATTGGTGTGCAATAACTCAGATTTTTTTTATTTTTCTAAACAAAATACTTGGTGAAACGATTTGGGTCGTCAATCCTTGGTTTACGAAGATAGATAGCAGGGAAATATTGAGTTTAAATTTGATCCCTCTCCCCCAGGCATGTTACATTTTAATTTAATGTATGAAAATTACAATTTTATACATTTTTTGTTCAAAAATATACTCTACCTATTCTGAGTGCATTCCCAGAATTACACACACCACCTACAACTCCAGCCAATCCCAAAATGAGAGTTAAATATATTTCTCTATATCAGACCTGTTCAGCTAGCATAATTTGTGCCAATAACCATAATCACTGATAAACGAGACTGCGGATTTACCATTATCCCTTGATTGATACCAGAAACCATTGATCCAAAACAGCTTTCATGGGTTCACTGACTATGCCAAAAACAGTTCAATAAATTTACCATTTCGGTTTAGTATTCGTGTACTTTGTTGTACAAGTTCTCATATATATTTATAAAGGACTGGATTTTACTAGTTCTTACCATTTCCAATACAACTGTACATACTTCAAAAAAGTTTATGTGCTGTTTCAAAACCAATTCTATCATTAATTCATTATGGCTTATAGCGTTCGCATTTTACGATATAAAAATTTGACGGATGATTTTAAGTTGTAATGACAAACAATACAAAATTATGTAATAGTCAAAGTGAAGTGACGAATCTCTCGGTTAAACATTAGCATTTAGTCAAGGTATATAAAACAGGAGGATAAACAACGAAGGAGTAGGAGAAAGACGAGGATAAAGAAAATAAAGAAGTTAATAGGGGAAAATTATCATGTCACGTTTGCTTAGCCCCAGCTATAAAGTCATGTATAAGCTATAATCTACCTGTCTTGGGAATATTACCGCTGCCATGTGGTTGATGTCTAAAGATTGCCGCGGGGTTAGTGTTGAACTCTTACGCAAGGTTACCATGACCAGCCCGAGACCGGAAACTTGAATCGGCAAAGGCGATAGATCGCACGACTTAACAAACGGTTGCCGTTATCACACCTATGTGTTAAAAGGTTACCTTAGGATCAAAGGGAAGCCCGCGGGGTGAGCGGGGCGTGTTCTTATCCGTCCCTACGTTGGCAGACAGCGAGAGGGACATTGTCCCTAAGTTTGATTGGATCGGTTCACAGCGATATTCAGTCGGAATTTAGGAGAGGGTGTGATTACAATTCAGACCCGAATGATACTTTCCGAACTCGTAAGAGAAACGTTAATATTCGGCTGGAAGGATTGCAGATCAAAAAGGGTTTACTCCGAGAGAAGCCACTCGTAATTTGGCGGCAAAACTTAGAGGTAGATTCTAAGGAAAGACAAAGCTTCGAAAGGTCAGTAAGTTAGTTGCTCCATTTTTGCAGAATATTACGGCATCATAATTGTAATTATTTGTAGTATGTATATTTAATTACTAGGATTGTTTAGTATGTAGAATTACCTTTGTAGTATCCTTTTACATACGTATTTGAGAAATGGGCTTGAGCCTACATAGAGAATTATTAGATGCGAGGCGGAATTATGTAGATTGTCAGCTAGTGGTCAGAATCAATTTCGTAATTCGCTATTAGGTTACTTCGTAGTAAACGAGTGCATTTATTAATGCGTTATGATAGAATTTGCACATGCTTGAGTTGTGAATTGGGAAACATGGTTGAAATATGTAAAATTAGTTGCTATGGACGCATGCATATATCAGAGCATGGATATTTGAATATTTGCGTACTTTGTATGAGCTGTAAGGAAAAGAGATGCGTCTGATGATTGTGATATTGTTTAGTATAACGGGATTAGGAATATGTACTGATGTGAAGGAATTTATTGATATATGTTTCAAAAGTAATTGATACCGTGCTGTATTATGACGGTTGTTTTACCATGCAAGAACGCATGAGTGTCTCGATGTGAACGAATGCGTGACCGAAGAAATTTAATTGCCGTTATCTGATGATAGGATGTGTGTAGTGTGAGATGAGACTGCTAAGGAAAAAAGATTGTACCGTCCTTGTGTTTTCACAGGAAGCTTTTTAGGAGACAGAGAACTTCTTGTTCCATTGGGTCCCAAGTCTTCTAGAGTTGGAGACGGAATTGAGGCTGTAGCCATGACAGTCAAAGTCAACAGAAGAGTAGTCGTGGTAGAGAAAGTGGAGGAGGAGGAGTAGGAGTCTAGAGAAAGTCGAGGAGGAGGAGGAGAAGGAATTTGGAGAAGGGTCGGGGAGGAAGAGGAGAAGGAAGTGGGAGAAATAAGAGAGAGAAAGGATACAATCGTCACATATCATTGAAATGTGACACACATTATGTAGAAATTTGAGAAAATATGTGGAAAAGAAAGGGGAGGGACAAATAAATAAATAAATAAAAAAGGAACAAAATGCGATATTAACTGCGTACTTTTAGAGCGAGTCGTTGCCGATGCGATAGTGAATTATTTGGAAAAGAACGAGAAATTGCTATTTGCAGCTGTTCGTGACCATTGAAAATGCATTCGTGATAGTAACGTGCACTTAAGTAAATATTTTTGACTTTTTAATAAATGTATGAACGGCATCGAAAATAGGAATGTTTACTTCATAAGGATGCGGAATATCCCTATTAAAGAAGATATTTAAAGTTAAATTACCACATGGTGTGAGGAACTGAAACAGTTTGATGCGTTGTCCTTGGTAATAAACGCAAGAAAAACTAAGTGTTTTGTACTTTCTGCAGATCCCCATCTAAAATGCCGTGATCCGATTATATTCGTTGTAAATAAATGTTCATTATGTGAACTGCAGTTTGTTCTAATTCGGGCGTAAATACTATGAAATTTCCTTTTACCTCATTAAAAGTGTATGAGAACATATGTGGCGATTGTGCTTTTGAACTTGATAATGGAATCTATTTTACAAAACTAAATATATAAGCCAGCGAGATCCTTGGTAGACATCTCCCAGTCAAGAAGCCCTGGGTCACAGCTGAGGTCCTGAATCTGTGTGACAAGAGGAGGGAGCTGAAGAAGAAGAAGAATGATACAGAAGGGGCAGAGCAGTATGAGGCAGTCAACCGGGAAGTCAAGAAAAGCATGAAAAAAAAAAAAAAAGAGAACTGGATAGAAGAACAGTCCAAAGATATTGAGGGAAACTTGAAAAGGAACAACAGCAAGAAAGCGTACCAGCTGGTCAAAGATCTAACAAGCACAAAACAACGGCGTGTTACCTCCTTACAGGACAAAGCCGGAAACTGCCTCACAGAAGAAAAAGACATTCTGATAAGATGGACAGAGTACTGCGCAGAACTTTACAACCACCAACCCATAATAGATCCAGAGGTACTGAACGTCCCTCCAGCAATTAACAGTGACAACCACCCTATCCTACGGGATGAAGTAGAAGCAGCAGTGAGATCGTTGAAAAAGAGGAAGTCGGCAGGAGTGGACAACATCCCAGCAGAACTGTTCCAAGCAGGGTGAGAAGCAATGATTAGCGCCCTCACAAACATATGCAACAAGACCTGGCTAACAGGAGAATGGCCATCGCCGTGGACACAATCACTGATCATCACCTTCCCCAAGAAAGGCAATTTACAACAGTGTCAAAACCACCATACAATCAGTCTTATAAGCCATCCAAGCAAAGTCATGTTGAGGATACTGCTAAACAGACTAAAGCCACAGGCTGAAAAGATCATTGCCGAGGAGCAGGCAGGTTTCAGAGCAGGGCGCAGCACAACAGAGCAGATCTTCAACCTCAGGATATTGTGTGAGAAGTACCTCCAGCACGAGCAAGATCTGTACCACGTCTTCGTGGAGTTCAAGAAGGCATTTGACAGGGTATGGCATGCAGCCTTGTGGGCGACCATGAGACTGTACAACATCAATGCCAACCTCATCACAGTAATAGAGCGCCTGTATGACAAGGCCACCAGTGCAGTATACTTCAACGGCAGCATAGGGGACTGGTTCTAAACGACAGTCGGAGTCAGACAAGGCTGTCTGCTCTCTCCCACACTATTCAACATCTTTCTGGAGAGAATCATGGCTGACGCGCTTGAAAAGCATGAAGTGACAGTCAGCATCGGAGGAAGAACAGTCACAAACTTACGTTTTGCCGACGACATTGATGGACTAGCAGGAAATGAACAAGAAATAACTAGCTTAGTAGAGAGCCTCGACAAAACCTCCGCAGCTTACGGCATGGAAATCAGTGCAGAGAAGACCAAACTGATGACCAACAACACCAAAGGCATCAGTACTGACATTAGGGCCCAAGTTACTAAACTAGAAACAGTCCACAGCTTCAAGTATTTGGGGGGAATTGTAACAGATGAAGGATCAAAGCCTGAAGTACTCTCCAGGATTACACAGACAACAGCAGCGCTGACAAAACTGAAGCCCATCTGGAACGACAAGAACATCGCACTCAGTTCAAAGGTCAGACTGATGCGCTCAATGGTTATCTCCATATTTCTCTACGCCTGTGAATCATGGACCATAACAGCTGACTTAGAGGAAAGGATACAAGCCACAGAGATGAGATGCTTCCGAAAGATCCTCGGCGTCTCATACAAAGACCTTGTCACCAATGAAGAAATACGGCAAAGGATCAGACAAGCCATTGGGCCTCACGAAGACCTCCTGAGCAGAGTGAAAAAACGTAAACTGCAGTGGTATGGGCATGTCTCACGATCATCAGGACTTGCTAAGACAATCCTGCAAGGCACTGTACAAGGAAGAAGAAAGAGAGGCAGGCAGAGAAAGAGGTGGGAAGACAACATTTGAGAGTGGACAGGCTTGACATTGAGCGACTCAATGAGAAAGACGGAAAATCGACAGGAATGGAGGAAGCTGATTGTTCGGTCTTGTGTGGTGCCCCAACGGTCTACCAGACTACGGGACTGATGATGATGATGAAATATATAATGCATGAAGAAACGAGTATAATGAAGATTTGTTCCAGTCTGTACTGGAAATTGTTTACATTATGTAAGTGATAGCGTGTAATTTCACTAGCCGCTGGTGGAAACAGAGATGCGAGATAGGAAAGACTTGACTAGTTGTCATTTTATACGAGAATTATGCTTATGTCGACTGGATCAAAGACTTTCGTATCCTATTTCTTGGTGTAACGCTTCAATATGCCAATTTTGTTGCACAGTCACAATTATGGCTGCCTCATTTTGTATTTTGTCGAATTCTCTTTTCTTGAGTAATGTACCTTTGTCACAAACCAAATTATCATATTCCAGAACGATTCGTGTAAAGACGTAGAACATAACTTCTAAAGATTTCCTGTCAAGTTGTAATTTGAGTTTATCATTATGTTAATAAACCATGCCTTTCCTTTATTTGGTCAGTTTGTTTGTGCCTTGAGTCTTGAGCAGTCATTTGAGAGAAAACTCCAAGATGTGTGTACGCATCAGCTTCCTTAATTCTTAGGTTGGACATATATAGTGATGGATAGAGAGGTTTATAAATTTTCCTACAAATTGTCAGGGGTTCAGTTTTAGAAGGGTTGAAAGATACAAGTCAGTTATCTGCCCATTGGGAAATGTTGAACAGGTGAACAAAATACATGATTTTTCTGTGGTATATCTTCCTAACGTGAAAATATCCGATGCCGTTCCAGTGGACTCCGAGACGAAAGATTTTGATAATGAGAATGAAATTTTCAGTTTATGGCAACACCTTACCATATTTGTACCAAGACAGCCATTTACTTTGTTCAAATTACAATCAAACTATATATTAACGTTATGTAGCAGAGGATAGTTTCGTAAAGTGGCCCGTGTCGAATCTCTTAACTTAAGACTGTGGTGTGACTTTTTCAGATATTATTTAGTAATTGAAAATATGGATATATTTGTGAATTGGGTGTTTCTGGCTTGAGTTGCTTTTGAAACTGATGTGAGGCAGGTACACCTACGATAGTTACTTTACAGTAGGTAGACAGTGAAATGCCAATAGACGGCTCGGAAGAAGAGCCAGCTACCTATAGCTGTAGACATGTGGGTTCACATTTTCGCTAGCCAAGGTTCCGATAACTCTATCTACAAGGTTATCGGAACTTTGGCTAGCGAAGATGGTGTGTTCAAGGCAAGTAGAATATCTATTTAAAAACCCGACTTGGATGGAAACTATTCTGATTTGCGTCAGGCTGTTTAGTACACGATGTTTTGCTATGTTATCAACTAGTAAAAGGGCTGTGAGCAACACATGGTGTCAAAAATGACCTTCGGAATGAAATATGCAGGTATAAATCAGGGGATGGAGTAAACTGCCATTGACTTCTCAGGTCCAGTGAATAATATTTTTATGTATTTTCACTTGCGTAAGTTTTTTAATTTTTATTTTATATTAGGCAGGTCGATACAGCATTAGATCATCACAAGAAACAAAGGTAATGGGATCAAGTGTTTGGACAGGTTTTTTTTTTTTATCTTACATTTTTGTTATTTTTTTCGTATACACAATTGCCCACCATGTCGACATAGGAATAATATACAAAATCGCAGCACGTTCCGCGAATAATAATATTTTATCATCATGAACTGGTGAACGTTTCAAGAGATAATTAATTGCAGCATATTCGCTTGTGTGTGTGTGTGTGTGTGTGTGTGTGTGTGTGTGTGTGTGCGCAGACAACATCGCAAGTTAATTAAATAAAAAAATTAACTAGGAGCCGGATCTGGTTGGGGGTCCGGACCCGCCTCCCCCACTTCCCGCTAAACAAAGTACACACACACACACACACACACACACACACACACACACACACACACACGTAGTCACTCGTCACTTGAAATCTGACCATTGTTTTATTCTTGCGCACGTTTATTGGGTATTATGCACACTTTGAGTAAATAGACACAGATGATTTGGTGCCTTTTCGATGAAAGTCAAGGCCTTTTGAAATTCTGGCCCCCTCCCACCTCCTGACCTGATCCGGGTCTGTAACTGGAACAGGGTTTGTTCCAGTCCAGGCAAATCAATAACCAGCGTTCAGAATTGAATGTAGCCTACTCACTACCTAGCACATGTGATGTGCATAGCATCCAACCTGACCCTGGCACACAATATATGTAGCAACAGAAATTTCGCGCATAGAGGAGTATTAAACTCAGTAATGTACTTAACTCGTATATGGTGAAAATGTTCGGAACGTCTCCTCTGCGGTGATATTAGTTATGAGTTACTGAACGTGTCGATTCCATAAGAACATTTGCGCCAAATTTGCGAGTGGGTAGATTTGAATAGCGCGAGTTGTCACCGGGTGTTAAAAAGGGGAGTGGGTGCTCTCAGTATTGTTCCTTGTTACTGTCCAAAACAAGTGCCTGTCTTTTTAAACCTTTATACTTACACCACATGGTTGTTGACCTTAAATCACCTACATACAGCCTAACCTGCAATTTATTACTTTTCGACTGATTACATCCCACAATTAAAATTGGCTATGTACGGTGATCCCATAGCCGTCGAGGCAAAGAAGTTTACATTGAGTGAGAGAGGAGCCATGAGACTCAATTTGAGAAAATGTCTTCTCATTGTACAGTTAAATTTAGTTAAATTTATTGGTATAACATTTTTCGTTGACCTTATTAGATGCTTAGGTTTTATTAGAATGTAAATGCCAGGGGTAAATGTTATAGGATACGTGTGTGTGTGTGTGTGTGTGTGTGTGTGTGTGTGTGTGTAGTTTTAGCGTAGTTTTAAAAATTTGAGTCATATCGCTACGATGTCTGCCGTGTGGCAGTTTATAGTGATGTCTGTCACTTGGGGCATCATGCCGCATACTTGTATCGTCATGTCTCACCCAGTCCCATTATCCTGACACCAGGCCGACCAGTCCTAATACTAATTTCTTCATGCTGAGCGCCAAGAGAGGCAGCAGCTATTACCATTTTTATAAGTCTTTAGTATGACTAGGCCGGAGTTCGAGCCAGATTTACACTGCAAAGTAACTAAAATTTGTAAATGTCCACGTTTATCTAAAATGTGTTCGAGACTGTCTACAACTACTAGCAGGGCCGTAGAGAGCGATCACGGGCCCTCGGGTAAGAAACACCCAGGCATCTCCTAGTTCTAGACAAGAACTGGGAGATGCGTGGGCGTTTCTTGTGCATGTACACATTTTAGCACAGTGTGTACAGGCACCCATTTCTCTTTGAGGTTTAATTAGTCCATACAACTAAAACTAATTAGCATTCCTTTCACAGTAATGAATTAGAAAGAACAATGGTGCTGTCTGCATAGGAATTAATCTCTCTTGTAGTTTATCGAAGTAGAAAAGTGTTTATTTATTCTAATACTCCAAACGGACTTCGATGATACTTTGTTTTCAATTAAGTTAATTTGAATGACGGATAACGCAGTAAACAAGAATCATCATCTAAAGTATACAACATACAGAGAAAACATAGTAAGAAACGAAATGACATATGCATGCATATCAATGCAAAGGAAATATGAAACATAATTCAAGAAGGATACGGATTAGGCCAAATATGAATTATACGTGTGGTTCTTGTTACACTGAAGAAAAAAAATAGGGTAGGTAGGTCGGTACAAGCTGATTATGCTCCCCTCCCCCCAAAAGGTATATACTGTTGAAACCGGTTTATTCCTAAATAATACAACGGCTCGGTGAATGTTTGGGGAGATGTGTTCCGCTATATATATATATAGGCTCTGGGAAGGGTAGTGTGTCATCTCGCTTCAAAATATTTCGCCATCACACGCCTACCTTTGGGCTATATAGGTAAAATGGGGTCCTTTGTGGGGAAACTGCAAAAGGTAAAATAAAAATGAGTCACCTCATACAAAACAAAGGAACATTTCCATGCATACCTTCCTACCTACAATCTGTTTTTCTCCTTTAAATTTCTTGAGATGTTGTATTACTGGACTGGCTATGTGTAATTATTACATATAAGTTCGTTGTCAGTAATTACAACGATAACAATAAAAAAATTTGCGTTATTTTTGCGCGGTAGCTCAATAAGCAGTTGCTCTTACTTGTGTTGTCATCTGACATTAAGCGAATTTATCAAACCCCACGCATCATCTCAAGACTCGATAAGAAATGCTTGGGGCGACGTTTGAAACCTCGTGATCTTATCTGACCGCTGATAACATACCATCATGTCATAGGAAATTGTTCTGGGAAAGTCCAATAAGCTACCCAGACCCTTCCCGACGTGGGAGGGGACTCATCTTCTCCCTGTCCGAAATCATGAAAACCGTTTCATTTGTTTCTCTGTCCACATACAGAATGCAGAAAAGAAAATAAAATGTCGATATTTTTCTCTCTAGAGTCTGAGTGTGTTATATATAGTCTTCGAGAAATTTAATTATGATGTGGGGGGTTGAGGTGGGGTAATGAATGTCGATTGCTATTTGTCTGTCTTGAACACCATTCATCACTGTCATCACCCGTACAGAAACAGACTTTAGGATACCGTCCAAGTGCGTTGCTCGAGCCGTACGTGCAGCACGAATAGCTTCCATGTACATTAACTTGTCTCGCTAACATTTCATGTTCAGTCTAACTGGTGCTGTCAGTAGACTGAGTCGGATTTACAGGTATCTCAGTTTTATACTAATATGCTGTGTTAACCACCACTACCACCGTTTTATAAATCAGTTTGAATGTTTCAGTGCCCTTAAGTTAATTCCACTGCATTTCTGAATTGTTATACTTTTCATTGAGCTTTCATATGTGCAGAATATTTTAGTGTCGATTTTTATAGAGTGATTGCGATTAATGGTTGTTGGTGATTATAGTAAAAGTCACACAGGTCATGTATTTACTCATTTAAGTTAAATATCAATCGTTCTTTTAAAATTTAACACGAATTTTCTTTAACCGAAGTATATTCGATCCTGATTATTGAATGTTCTGCACTTTAACTGATATCAAGAAACTTCCGGACTAATATGGACCGCTCCGGTGGCCTAGTGTTTGGATCGTCGAACCCCCGGCCGAGTCATACCAAAGACTTCTAAAAAAAAATCGTACTAACAGCTGCCTCGCTTGGCGCTTAGCATTAAGAGGTTAGTGTTAGGATTGGTCGGCTTGGTGTAAGGATAATGTGACTGGGTGGAACATCCTGCTACATGTCTGCGGCATGATGCCCCAGTGCTAGACATCACTATGAACTACAGGTGGTAACCACCCTTCAAGGCCCCCCGACCCCAGCTTTTCTAGAAAAGTAATTCGTTGTTTGTGGACAAAACAATTGTTTCCCTGTACCAAGCCTCACCGCCTAAATACTTAAATGGCATAACATTTTCCTTGCGGGCAGATAGCGTACTATAAATCGCCGGTTGATTTCAACGGAAACAGACGACACACAACTCGACAGACGACAAGTCGATTTAGCCGATCTTAAATATGGTGCTAACAAAAGCTCAGTGTAGAAAAATCTTTGACGACTTCGCTGGACCTGATGGTTTACTTACACCACATGAGCTGAAAAATGCTATCAAGAGCCTGAGTGGGGCATCCAGCTGCAGTAACGACGATTTGGACAAAACTGTAGTGGTAAGTCTCTGTCTCTCTCTCTCTCTGGCTTCTTAAAAATGTGTTTTTCTGCATATGGTTTGTCGAGAATATTGATATTTTCCATATTTGTGCCATACATTCATTTCATTTTATTCGCGGCATAAGCAAATGAGTATACAAAAATAAACTTTTGCAATACAGATAGCCGGCAGATGGTTGTGAGTCATAATTGTGCTTGAAGCCGCATATTTCATGTCTAGTGGAGTGAATGGCCTTTCGAGCCATAAGCATTTAGTACTGGATAGTGATGGAATGTGCACGCCACACAAAAAAAAAAAAAAGTTACTATCTTACCACTGTGTTAATATGTAAGTACTTGCCGAATTTCTGTTGATTTGATTATCCACATACTTGGAAATTCTTTTGATCTGTATACGATTTTGTTTTGATTTTTCGCATTTTGTTTTTGTTCACATCTGACGTGTTCAGTATTGAATGCTAGTATCGTGCTGATTAATGCTTAAGCCACAGATCAGAGCTGATGTATGTAGAACTGTTTCAGTGTATCTTTATGAGGGCTTGTGGCAGATATATGTATTGACGTGCAACTGCGCGTCAGTACAATACTGATTATAAGGTGCTGACACTTTTGATACATAACATTAAGCTTCATTTTGTTTGAATCGATGTGTTGTACGTGGTTTGCTGTGTGCAAACGTTGGCATTAGAATGCAGGGAGAGTTTGTGTCCAAAACGTTAAAGATATTTCGAATGCTACTACAAACGGCCAAACGTTTATATACAGTAAACCTTGCATGATCGTTCTTGCATGTTCAGTTACTGACTTGTATTACAAATACCTCAAATAAATCTTTTGTACGCGAAATCCAGTATGCGAGCAGCACGTGTAACAGTCCGATGAATCACTCTCCTCCAAATATGTTTTGGTACTGATGGACGATATGTGGGTCTGATGTCATCTGTTTATTAAAATGTGCAATTTTGCTGCCTGCAGATCTTTCCGGAACACACCTGCGTATAGTTTAAACAAATACCGGTATATGGTAATAGCTTTATCTAGCTCGAAATTCAGATGGCTACAGGACATTGGTCTGTGCTGTTCCACGTGAACTTAAAGCACCAAACATAAATTTGATCTGGAAATGTTATGTACATATACATCTCGCCAAAAGAACCCTTCAGCCGACGGTAACTCAACAGCTGCGAGAAATGCCGGTAAGTGTAAACAATGTTCACCAGAAAGATTGTTCGCAGATTTTTGCAGGTTTTAATGAATAGGCGATAGCAGCCTCTAAACTTCCAGTCAGTATCATTCAGGTGTAGGACTGATTTATCGGGCTACACGCGTAATACAGTGATGGTGATTGCGAGGTCAAATTTGTATCGTGATATAGACAAGTTTTGCGATATCACTGACAGAAATCATATTAGCGACAAGTCATTCTCTTCATGTTGACCTGATGAAAGGCACCTGTTATTCATCACCTCGCCATGATATACCAAATAAGGTGTAAAAAGTGCTGTTACAACCAACAAAAACAAAATCTTCATAGCGGATGGAAGACCCGTGCCTGGACAAGTAGCGAAGCTAAAGATGCAGCTTACGGAAAATTCCGATCTTTTTATAGCCGAAATTTCGCAGATTGGCCTTTAGCAATTTTTGTTTGGACGAGTTTTAACTTCGCCTTTTAAAAAATCTTTGGCATCATGCTCGGGAAATAGGAGCCAAGCGCCTTTCCCTTTAACACGCTGAAGCAGTTGATGGGTATCAATCCTGCGACCCTTGGATTACAAAGTGTCCGATTCTCTGCCAACTGAGTTACTGATGTTTCCGCCTTTAGTAAACATGAATATATTTAAATTGTGAAGAGGTTACGTTGGCGGGGGTTAGGGATATCATATTTTTGCCGATACTGCCGTCTCACCAAATCCGACAACGGTTAAGTTCTATGGCGATATACGAGAACATTACTAATACAGACCATGGGGTCCCGAGTGGCCGAGTGGTCTAAAGCGCTCACCGTTACGGATCACTGCCATCTCACCTCTGTCTGCGTGGGTTCGAGTCTCGGGCTCAGACAGTGTGGGTATGTGAGAAAGCTTGCCAGTAGCTTCTCGTGGGTCAGTGTTTTTTTCCGGGGTTTTTCCGGGTTCTTCCTCCACCATTTATGCTGGCCGCCATGTCTTGTGCCGAAAAATGGCGTTAAAACCTATAACAACAACAACAACAATACAGTCCATTATGGTTGACTTCATACAACTTCAGGCAATGCAATAACACTATAGCACTAGCTGAAAAGTGGCTTAAAATGTACAACATTTGATCCGTCTGATCTTATGCGAAATCTCGAACAAGGAGATTAAACAAAATACATTTTGTTTGTGCTTTTTGGAAGCCAATCATTGCTTTGTAATCCCTGGCAAAATTTCCTTCAGGTTTGCATTCAGTCATGAAAACCCATTTCTTCTACACGTGAGACTGCTGCAGGTGAATTATTCGTACATTGAAGAATTACTTTATTGAAGCAATTCTCGTCTCAAAGCAGCATGGCGGACATTAAAATGTACCACTTTACTTCTTATGCTGATAAATGTTCCAACACACGACGTTCACGTGACAAGCTAGTCGCTTACTTGTTAAAGACATAGCTGCCGTACAAGTATATCTTCTCGCCGCTGATGAATGGAATGCAGGTAAAACCAGGTCATGTGAACGATACCTGGTAAACACCATTACTTTTATGTACCGATTCTGTTACTTATATCATGTATCTGGACTGCGCGATTCGAATGAGTACAAAGAAACTGTACCTTGTAATTCTAACAGATAGAAGTTTCTAGATGCATATAGTAATTGTTAATAGGTAAAAATATTTAACTACCACTAGACCACGCGATTAACGTTTTGATTGTTACTCGAGCGTAATTCGAAATGAAAACCTTAAATATCGCTTTGAATGATAAACTTGCTGTACAGCCTTGAATGATAAACTTGCTGTACAGCCTAGATGGGTTACAAACAATGAAACACTAATTTTGCGTGTTGTCGCTTGCAAATACTACTAAACCTTTTGCCTAGCAAAACAAGGAACAGGTTTTTCTTTTCCTCGAAAATGCTGCACAATTGCCCTTGCGATGTTTGCTGTATATGCGCGTTTGTTTAATATTGGCGGGACATCGGTATGTATTCTTTCGTAGGCGGGAAAAAAATGTAGATTTAGGGCACTATCACAGATTATTAAGTTACTGAATATCTCCATAATTAATGATTGTATAAATATTCACATGTTGGGGGGGGGGGGAGAACCACCGATGCACGGGAAGCTACTGGCAAGCTTTCTCACATACACATTGGCCTAGCCCGAGACTAGAACCAACGTGGACAGAGATGAGATAGTAGGGATCCGTAGAGGCACTCGCATTAGACTCCTCGGCCACTAGGGGCCTCCACTAGGAGTATTGCCATAATACTTTAGACACATTCATCTCAAGGTCTAGTTGGTCCCAAACGAGAATCGTGCCTCTTGGACATCCAATATGGCCGCCATGCCGTCTTAAACGGATGGTCATATGAGCATTCGTTTTTGTTTTGCCCAATTGTTTCTTAATGGAAGAGATGCCTATCTGACATGGCCTCCAAGAAGGTTAACACGAACATCGTTATAGCAATTCCTTCTGAACAGGTGGTTGTGTCGACATGGCGATTTCACTGAAAGTCTAATTATGTCTGTATAGTTGGTCATAAATGAATAATGTAGATCTGACGTCCACCATAGCTTCAATAATCAACATCGTGATGACATGCCTTAGATATGAACGACAAGACGGATCGGTATGTGCTTTTCACTAAACGACTTGTGATGTCTAGTTGGTCATAAATGAAAATGGTGCGGATTTGATATTAAAGTATTGACACTCTGGCGGAAATTTTGAAAATCTTTACCTGGTCTGAATTTATGGTTGAATCGATACGATGGTTTTCACTAAAAGACTTCTAACGATGTCTAGTTGGTCATAGATGAGAATGGTGACAATCGGATCTCTAGCGTGGCCACCACTGCAGTCATTTTGAATATTGTTCTTGCTACAATTCCAGAACGGATAGTCGTAGAGACGTAGCTTTTTCAATCAAAGGCCTTTTCTGATGCTTGGTTGGTTCCAAATGGAAATGGTGCCGACAGACATCCATGATGGCCGCCATAGTCGTCTTGAAAATTTTGTTATAGCAACTTCTGATAACAGACTTTCCTGTCGAGACATATAGTTTTCATTTGTATCTAGTTGGTCCTGAATGAAAATGGTACTGGTCAGACCTCCGATTTACATTGTAAATTTAATCGCTACTCTTGAAGGTATGGTCACATCAATGTGGGGTTGTCATCAAAACATTTCTCATCATGTATTGCTTGTATAAAAAAAGCGATGCCAATGTAATATCCCAGAATGTGAAGAAAAAAACAAAAAAACCGTGTCTGGTCCAACCTTTAGAATAGCTGCCTTTAGATCCATCCTGAAAATCTTTTAATGACTAGTCCTCAGTGGATGGTCGTTTTAACGTGGATTTTCAGGAAACGCCATGTCACTGGGTCTAGTGGCCATCTCGAAATCCTGTATCCTACAAACGAACAGATCCAGACATCGTTTAGTATCATTGGCGGGGGTGGGGGGTAGGGGGGAGGCAGATGGGGGGGGGCGTAAACAAGCAGGCGACGGTGTTTTTAGGATGGAACCCTTCGGCCTCCAGAAGCTTCTAAATTTTTTTTAGTGTTGCCAGAGCATAATTATAATTGTGCATAGTTCTGGGCATTTCACTATCAATTTTAGAGGTGGGGTTGACAGAGGGGGCGGGTGCTGGGCTCTGCCGCATTTCCTCCCGAGTGGAAAGTCTCTTAAATGGAGTTTTCACCCAAAGACTTGCCATGACTTACTATGACTATGATGTCTAGTTGGTTCTATATGAAAATGGTGTTCACGTGATGTCCGTTATGGTTGCCACAGCGGCCATCATGAAAATGATATTATCGCTTCTCCTCTTGAATGGATGGACATATAGACATTGGGCTTTCACCATGACTTTTTGTCTAGTCTAGATGGACCTACTTGAAAATGGTACCAATCGGATGTCTAATTGGTTGCCATCGCTGCCATCTTGGAATTTTGTTATCGGTACTCCTAGCGAGCAAAACGTAGCATTACCTTGCTTTCACCAAACCTCTTACGACGTCTAGTTGGTCGAAAATTAAAATGGTGCCGCCAGCAGTTTGGCTACAACAGCTGCCATTTTGAGCATCTTGTTATCGCTAACCTGCCTGAAAGGATAGTCGCATCAACATGGGATTTTTACTAAACAAATTCTTATGTCTAGTTGATTCTAAACGAAAATGATTCTGCTCAGATCTGTTATGTTGCCACAGTGCCATTTTGGAAATTTTGTTGTCACTACATCCTGATTATCACCATGGAGTTTTTACGAAAGGACTTTAAGATGTTTGGTAGTAAGTGAAAATGGTCCGGTACTGCTTCCAAAAACTATTCATGTATAGATGAAAATCGATAAATAAATACACACCCAATTCACTCTGTTCTCTGTTCGCTGTTCTTTTATATGGTTTTTGTATCGTAAAAAAACGAGCCTGTACGTCAGCATGTTAACTCACACGCGAAAGATAATGTTTTAAAACCAAATTTCGATGATGGTTTCGGTAGTCAGCAGGTACAGTGTAAAAAGGATAAAAATCACCAAAGCTGACTGTACGTAGATGCTGCTGAGCGCCAGTGCTTTTGAGAGCCCCTTGTTGTTTATTAGATTAAACCTACTCGATCTGTCCTAAATAAATTCTATTATATTATTTACGATAAAAATAAAATTTGTCCCCAGGCTTTTGGAAGAAAAGCTGCGGACATGGGATCTGCATATCTGTCGGACCGTCTTTCCATACGTCTGCCCACTCTGTAAAATTAAAGATATTTGTGGTTAAGGATTTAAACTTGGTGTGGTTTAAAAAAATCCCTAGAAGGAATGTGTCGTCTAACACATTGAAAGGGTAGGGTGCCTGTCCCGTCTTCAATGTCGAGGTCACGGCTCAGTGTTTTTACGTTTTTCTTCATATGCTTCTGTTCTCTCATCAACTTGAAAGCCTTTTTTTTTTTTTTTTAATTAAGGGATACAACATGGCATATTTGTATATCATTAGAATCAGTGTCGCTGCCCGCATTGGGGATACCATCTTTTAAGCCTCAATATTTACACGTTTTCCATCATACAAATTGTCTTTAAACCGTTTGAGATCGAGGCTGTGTATAGTCGCTCTGACGTGTGTCGTCAACATTGTGGGAACAGCTTAGTCTGCTACAATTCTATCGCTTTCACTTCTATTATACAACTTTAGACTCGTTAGCGATTAATAAATGAAACGTTGTATACTAGTACACTTGGTGTACCCTGTTGTGCAATACGATTCCTGACTGCAAGGTAAAGGTCCACACATCGATATTTTAATTTACCAGCACACTTTTTTTTTTTACCAGCACACTTAAAACTTGAAGAATAAAATGCTGACGACTCTACCAGAGGAATCCCCGCCCCCCTGCCTACACCCCATCCTCTGAAAATACAAATTTGTTTGTCTTGTATACATCAACAAGCAACAAGACAGCCAAGTTCTAGTTACGTCAAGGGATACGAATCAGTTCGTTCGTTCCCTCCGCGGTCGTGGTGTAACAGGGTTGTTAAGTAGTGGCCTTTGTGACGTCACGAATGACTACTTCAGATCTAAAAATAGAATGTAGCTCAAGTTTCGGACAAATGGATAATAATACGGCGCGTTAGGACCATTATTTAAATTATAAAATGCCGCAATTTTGAGAAAATGGATGAAGCAAATTGACTTTTAATCAGTAAGAAGTAGTTATTAATAATTGATCGCTTAGTAAATACTTTACTTGCTGACTAACAACCTGTACGTACGGCTGTTAAGTTTTATTCGTACATCTCGTTGACATTATATAAAAAGCTATTTTTACTTTTTAATGCACTATAATAGATACTTTAGTACACAAAGTTTTATATTAAGATTTGTTTCAGACTAGTATATTTTTCTGGCTTTATTTTATTGCTCTTTGACCGATTTGAAAATTTTACTTCATTTTCACTAATAATAATAATAATAATAATAATAATGAACATTAGTAATTCATTTCTTGTAAATTCAACTAACCTTAACGGAAAATACAATGGCACAAGGAGAATTGCTGGGTACGAGCATCCCGGTTACAACTCCCCCCCCCCCAAATTTCAGTTAACATCATTTTATTAAAGTGTGTGGTATAAAAGGATATGTGAATTTATAGTCTTTTGCAAGTCCAGGCCCTTGAGTTTTTGTATCATTTCTGTAATGGCAATTAAATGATCAAGTAAACTGCGCTCTAATATGGAGAAAAACTTTTTTACTGTCCGTTAAAATCAATGGATTTTTCAGAGGGGTGTGGGCACTTAAGATTGAATTTGAAAGGGTTTTTGTAATTAAAATGTACTCATTCTTGTAATTAATTTCCAATGATTTACAACTGAATCGTACAAAGATCAAATTTTAAAAACAATAACAAGTTATTATTTTTATTACTATTATTATTGTTATTATTAATATTATAATATACTCGTATGTTTTTGCAGGTTAAGACAGTGCGTAGAGACAGAAACAGTCTGTCCGATTTCCATAACATCATTGCACAAAAATTATTTAAAAGACAGCACACAAAAGTTATCACTTAGATAAAGATGAAAACAACAATAAGGTTACTGAATGCTGTATCATTGTTTGTCTGAAAACAATATGGTTGATGGCTTAAGACCTAGTGGCGAAATAACATTATACAGAAATTATAGCTTGCTAAATAACCCTATAAAGTAAATTGATGAAGACTTGCTGAACATGGCAAGCAAACATGGTACAAGTCATTCTTGATCCAGTTGTTTGTATTACAGAAACTTTATATATATATATATATATATATATATATATATATATATATATATATATATATATATATATATATATATATGGAAAGCACAAGCACATGTTCATCATTTTTTATTAACATTTCAGTAGCCTTTTATTATTCCAAATTTTAAGTTTTATATAAAAAAGTTTGTTTCAGGGATGTCTCAGGAGGTGAGAGAATATGCTATTTAAGTGATGTAAACCAGCCATGTGATGAATATAATTATCTGTATGTAAAATTGTTACAAATATCAAGATTCTTTACGTTATGGCCAAGTGTTGGCAAATTACATAACTTGCCTAAGGTAACAGATGATGTAATGCAATAATACAAATTAGGTAAACTTTTGTACATTTATTATGTACATCTATCATGTTTTCATTAGTTTGCATGTTTTTTTACTTTGCCTTCTGATATTTTTATTTTTTATTAATTGTAATTGTATTTATTGTAACAGTTCAAACGTCCCAGGTTAAGTCTTGTTTTGAATAAATTGAGAGTGTAACTTTAAAAACAGATACATACAATAGAGATGTCATGTGATTTTTTTTTTCTTTCAGGAATGTTTCCAAGGAATGGACATGGATGGTGACCAGAAAATAACTTTGGATGAGTTCATTGATGACATGACGAAACCAGCCAGAGTGTAAGATAATATGATATATATATACCTCAAGGCAGTGTGAAATTTGCATGGTCTTTTCCATTCAAGGGATGAACCATTCTATGCCACCTCATTACGGATATGTTCTATGGACATTTGATGTGATTTAACCGTTTACAATTGTTCTAATCTTTTAACATAGTCACATCAATTAAAATCCACATATCAGGAATTTGCTCAGCTGTAATTCATACAAAAGGGTCAGATTGATTTGATTTGAAGTTTAATTCGTCATAATAAATCTGGAATCCAAGCTGTAATTCATACAAAAGGATCAAATTGATTTGATTTGAAGTTTAATTAGTCATAATAAATCGGGAATCCAAGCTGTAATTCATACAAAAGCATGAAATTGATTTGATTTGAAGTTTAGTTAATCGTAATAAATCGGGATTCCAAGCTGTAATTCATACAAAAGCATGAAATTGATTTGTTTTGAAGTTTAATTAATCATAATAAATCGGGAATCCAAGCTGGAGCTAAATGTTCGTTAAAATCTCCAGCACATAATTACTATACTTTATGTATAGTGTGTTTAGCTCAATATTTTTGATATATGTTATCATCACTTTGTGACTCTGATTGGTCCAAATACTTACATGCCAACCATTACGTTTTTGGCGTAATCATTATACTTTTTTTTATTTATAGCAAATTGCGTTTTCCATGAGACTTCATATGGATTACGCTTTTTTCTACATCAAAAAATAAAATAAATATAAAGCATTATAAAAGTTTTTGTCATTTTATTATCTCTTTAATTCCACTATTATTAATTTGAGAATAGTCTTAAAAAGGTGACTGCTGCGTAAGAATAGCGCAAGAGCACTATTCTTATTTGCTATTTACAGCAACTGTATGTGACCCCATTTCCAGGAAAATGATGGGTTTTCTTCCAAAGTGAACTTTACCTAATAGATTCATTTTTTTTTCTATAAGCTAATTAGTAACTCAACCAGTCTATATCTTTTAAAGAAAATGGCACCAGATGTTAAGTGAAATGCTGTACTGTGCGAGTTGTGGATGTTATATCACGGAAAATGTCAGACTAGTTGAAGTGATTGCTGAATATAATAAATTTTCAATATATTGTTTGTATTCTGGTTCTAATCCATATGGATTTTGCCCTTTGTGACAAGAATTTCTACCAGCTGCAGAACCAGGTTATAGTACAAGTCACATGGGTCATGTGGGCATGCAACATTGATTATTTCAGTAATGGGTGTCATTCTTTAGAATTTGATTCTACGTACCTATAAGTGGCAAGTATTCACTTCATTTGGATTGGTATGCATCCATGTTCCTTTGGAAGGTCATTATTTAAACGAATGTGATGATTCCACTCAACGTGCTGTTATTTTTACCCAAGTTTAGTACATGGTAACCATTGTAAAAGTCCATAGCGATAGATAATTTTCGTCTGAAACCTTCTTAGTGACAGTTAAGGTGCAGAGCATTCAATAATCAGGATTGAATCAACTTGGGTTAAAGAAAATTAGTGTTAAATTTTAAAAGAACAATTTATATTTAATTTAAAATGAGTAAATGCGCATACATGACCCATGTGACTTCTTTATAGTCGTAAACATGTATCTTTTTCATATGTGCTGTAATTCTGGCATGTAATATATAGATTACACTTTATACGCCCAATTTGCACTTTTTTCCCGCTTGTAATAGCAATAATTACACTTGTACCTCTCAGGGGGTGGGGGGGGGTGACAACTTGGCATGTGTGCAAATATGCCCAGGAAATTCTTGCACAATATTTTCTTCACTGATTGGTTGTGATCATGGGGAAATTTTTCTTACCACGCCTTCTGGAAATTTGTTTTTACTATTACAATGCAAAAAGAGAACTGGGGGAAAAAAGGTCACCTCTTTTGTGAATATGGTCAATTTACATCACATTGGCTTGGTACACCATATATAGTCTAACATACATTGAAAACTGGCATTAAACCAAAAGGAAGAACAACAAAACTAAATAAAACTGAGGAATATTGGTCAGTTGATAGCAGGTATTGGGGTGGGCAGTATATCTGTAGAAAACACCCTATATAAAAGTGGTTTAAATGTTAACCTGTTAGATTAAATAAACTCACCTCTGTTTACAGAAGAATGTGGACATAAAGCAGTCTCCCAACTGATGGAACAATGTCCAATCACAGCATTATGTGGTAAAATAGCTAAAATTATATATACATGTTTCTTACTTTGATGCAGTTCTGACTCAAAAAAATATGTCTATGATTACTGTACTCTACTGTTCCAAATCAAGTCATGCAAATATTTGGTCCCAAAAACATCAATCAGTTAATAACTACAGCCAAATGAATTCAAATTGGCACCAAATCTCTTCAATTCACAACAATACTTCTACATCCAGCACAGTTTCTGCATCCAGTAATGCTCCAGAGTAATATCCGATAATTGGAATGCTGTTTCTTCTGTCACATCCATGTTTGTCTGTGGTGGAATACACTTTTTTGTGGAAACGTTCTGAACAGCCAGATACAGATATATATATATATATATATATATATATATATATATATGTATATATATATATATGTATGTATGTATGTATGTATTGCGCTTCTCTATTATTTGTTAAATAATATATTTCTGAATGTTATTTGTTATAAACTTGTTCAACAGTGCTACAGTTCTCATCTGGGACTATTTCTTCATGCGCAAGAAATGACAGTGCAGTGTCTGAGTCCAAATGAAATGCCGAAAATTGTGTTCTTCCATCTCTTTCTTTCCACTCTCAGTAAAAACTATGGTAAACAGAATCCCAAGTGGGTAATGATTTAATATTGAATTTATGAAACTTGTTGAATAATGTCCAGCTTTTGTGAGTCAAGGCTTACAAAAGCTGGACATTATTCAACTCGTCAATTCAATATTAAAACATTGCCAATTTGAGATCCTCTGTGTATTGAAGCAGAATTGGGTGGAGGTAGTATGGTGACATTCATGCATGGCAATAAGAACTTCACTTTTTGGGCCTGTGTAGGTGAAATGACCAGTTCAAAGGTGATTTTATTTCCTGAATAAGCCTGAAGTGTTCAAATCCTGCAATATGTTTGCATGGTCTAAAAGCTTGCAAGCAAGAAGACCGCTCCCCATTTTCATGGCAACATATATGTATTCCTTCTTTAATTAAAGCTGTTTGGATATTTGCACATACATATTGATAATAATGCACACATTTTCTACTGACTTATTTGAATACAACACACAGCTAAAGGTACGCTTCAAGCTGGGTGGAAAAACCGCTCCGGTGGCCTAGTGGTTAGAGCGTCAGCCTCGGATGCGGGAGGTCGCGGGTTCGAACCCCGGCCGAGTCATACCAAAGACTTTAAAAAATGGTACTAAAGCTGCCTCGCTTGACGTTCAGCATTAAGAGGTTAGTGTTAGGACTGGTCGGCCTGGTGTCGGGATAATGTGACTGGGTGGGACATCATGCTACATGTCTGCGGCATGATGCCCCAGTGCTAGACATCACTATAAACTGTCACACTGCAGACATCGTAGCGATATGACTGAAAAATTGTTAAAGCTACGTTAAAAATCTAAATCACACACACACACACACACAAGTTGGGTGGTCTAGAGTGTTGAAATGCCAATAGAATTTTCTGACCACTTTACTTCTAATTAACCAAATGTGCTGTAAAATGACATTCTATTTCATGCTTGTTTCATTGAAATTGGTTTAAATAGTTTTAACTAGAGTTCAGTATACTAGTTTGCTGATGGTCTGCTTGGTAAATATGCTGCAAAGATTCCCATCTTTAAACCATGAAATTTTAATTTAATTTGATACTAACCGATTGTGCCATATGATCAAAGGGCACCATTATTCTAATAAAACCTGTAAGTAACAAACAGAAATATTATGATGCAGCCTAAATTTATATTCTGTTCAATGAATAAACAGATACATTTGTTTCATATTAAAGACTAGTTATTAAAAAAGCTTTTGTATATTTAGAACAGGGCAACAACAGCAACCACTACTATTTAAAAGGGCAACTTCTCTACAAAGCAAGAACAGAATGATACAAATAATTTTGGTTTATAATACTATTTTTTAATCAGCTTTAAAGGACCATGTAAAAATGAAATGCAACAAAAGTGATGTGTACGGAGGTGAGGCTAGAATAAGTCTTGTGTTCAAAATGCCCCAAAATACTTGTTTTGCAATGAAAAATTGCCCAATTTTTGGGATTGGCCCGCAGAATTTTATTTTTGGAATACTACCTGACAACTGGTGCAGCTTTTCTTGCAGGTTTTATTAAAAACCAAGAATTACAATAAAATTAACCACTTTTTTCTTCTAATTAACCTATTACTACTAGATTAATGATGTAAAATAGTGCTATTGTTTTACTTCTGCATCTTTTATAGCCCTATCACATGAAGCAGGTAAGTAGACAGGTAGTTTCACAATGTCTGCATAATATTGGCTATACAGTGCCAATTCAAAGTTCAATTTTCAAATTTTAAAATGATGAAAATTTAATATGTGACGAAAAAATGTTGCCAAAAATATTTTCTTGGAAAAAGGATCAAGGTCACTTCTTTCGAATATGTAATTTAATTACTTGTGTGTTAATTTTAAATTCTTTATATTTTATTTTTGTATCATTACATTTTATTGTAATGATTATTTTTACGGGATCTGATATTTTTGAAAGAGATATTATGTTTATATAAAACGTAGTAGGACTCGCATAAGCACGATTTTATCCTGCCATGGTTTGTCGATTGAATAAACACTACGCGAAAACAAATGGTTATTGCCAAGGTCGTTTTCCTGGCCCACGCGAAATTGCATTGTTTATTGCGAAATAGTCACGCGTTCCATCGTGCGCGCCTGAAATGACGTCTTAGTTCAGTTTAAAAATACTCGGATCCCCGTGAAATATTAAGTAGTACAATATATCTTCAAGAAGGAGGATATATTTCTATTAGGTGCCGTAAAGAGTTGTATTTTTACATCTTTGGAGCTCGAGATGTTTTATCATAGATGACAGCTTGTTTAGAAGTTCATTTATTTTTTTAGAATATAATAATTTATTCCTTGGAGAACTATACAAGTGACAAAGACATTCGATGGAAATTTATTTTAAATTGAAACATTACAAGTTGTGGTTCAACGTGGAACTCTTGACATTCGTATAAAGACTTAACCTGACGTCATCATCCTCCATCTTGGAACGTCATCAAGATTCGAACCTGGATTCAGTTTAAACTATTTAGTGACAGGACTTGTATTGTTTCAGTACTAGGATAAATGTTTGGATTATCTTCACAAACTATAAGTCCTATTTTCTATTTTCACCTTTTCACCGTGTTTTCTAGAGGAATAAATTATTTTTGTTAAAACTTAAAAAGCTTGTTGGTTTCACCCTTTTCTTTTGTTACTTTTGAACGAGTCTATAACAGAAAGAAAATTGGGTTGCTCGTCCTTGGGATATTTGAATTTGGCTAAAATATTTCAGAAAATTGTTTTTTGAAATTTAAATTCCCCTAGTTTTCAAATCCCAAGTACTATTTTTTACATTTTGTTTGAAATCTTTAGTGAAAACAACAGGCTGTCATTCACAATATCATGGAAAGTAGAGAAGTTTTTGGAATTTTACCTAGGAGTATTTGGAAAATTTGAAAATGAAAGTCCAGCTAAAAAACTTGGAATTGGAAGACAGGTTCAGTTTCAGATAGGAAAGATACAAACGGAAAGAAAAAGGGAAGAAATGCAAAGGCAATTTGAAGAAAAAGAGACAAATGCAGTTTGAGAAAGAAAAACTAGATATACAATTGCAAAGAGAAAATAAA